>APFE030782947.1:113285-164033 GCA_000404065.3 Pinus taeda
GGGTTCGGGGCAGCGCCCCGAGAAATTTTTTTTTTTGGACCCTATATTAGGTTGGGCGAACCTACCTATGGTTTCGGTCCACAGTTTTGGACTCGATGGTTTTCGGTCCATGGTATTGGATGCTTCGGCATGTATAAATATGTATTGTAACATTGAAAGGAATATAATGAAAAATCAAGCTGGTAGTCTCGTTTTGAGATCCAGTGGGAAATCTCTGTGTATATGTGTTTTATGGGTTATGCTCTCGCATTTTTATTTTCTTGTGATTTAGAATTCGTATGCAGGTAATTTCTGTACGGGGTTAAAACCTACAACCTGCACACAAAGAGAACAACACAAACACAAGCGTGGAATCTAATATATGAAATTATACATCAGTCAGGAAGGATATAATTCAACATCAACCATAACAAGTACAACGAGAATGGAACCATAATGATAGTCATCTATTATTAATAATCAACAAAGGAGAATACAACCAGCGTCCTGACGTCAAGTCCTCCTTTGGCTGGGTGCTCAGCTACACAAGTCTTGCAAAAGCTTGAAGGGGTGCGGGACAAGCTCTCTCTCCCTTAAGTGAGAAAGTATTTTTACTTAGGTAAAGCCTTATGGATACAAAGAAGGCTCTTGCAACTCCAATCTTTTGATATCTTGCTTTCAGCACAAGTATTGCCACTAGAGTCAGAACTAGCTTGCTCAAGCCATAGAGACAAGCTTTTATAGAGGAAAAGGAAGAGATAATGTCAATCACAACAATAATGGATTTGGCTTCATCACTTGGAAACTTCCATGGAATGGTGGCAAACTACTTCCCATCCAAGGAGATTCGAAGCCAAACCATCCTCACTTAACTTGGAGTCAGTTGGTGAATGAGTTGGACAGAACCTTCAGAGGTTTGATTAGTTCAAAACTTTGCCCAAAATGGTTGGCGCGATTGCGACTCTGGGACAGAGCGCTAATGGCGCGCCCTTTCAATAGGATTTTCCCCATTGGTGCGGGCATAATACAGGGGACCAACGCTAATTTAAAAAGGGCGGTTTTTAAGGGAAAAGAGCAGGAGATGTCTTAAGGGCATATGAAGCTAATGTTTAGAGGTGAATAATGCAAGTGGTTTCAAGTCTCGTCACTTCTTACAAGTCCCAGAATGTGTTCTCCAAGGTTCAGGAGAGGGGCAACAGGGATGGTGAAAAACGGTGACAAATTACTGTGTAACAGATGCCCCCTAAAGCATGAGGTCCGAGAGAGAGAGGGGTGAAGTGCTTTAGAAGAACATGTGTGACTGAAAACACCGCCGCCGGAGAACCTGCGAAAAGAAGTACAATTGATTTCTCAAGTACATGATATATATGTGGTATGGGCCCAGCCATCCGTAATAGAGTATAAAAACTGGATCCCAGGCATGGGCGCAGCCATCCGATGAGGATCTATGAATGGACTCAGGTATGGTCACAGCCATCCAGTGAATGAGTCATGTAATGATTACAATAATCCACAAAATGCAACCCGGATCTCAATATGCACAATCCGGGGTCTTGCGCCCCAACTCGACCCGAACATAGTACAAGTTCAAGCATGTGAATATAGGAGTCAACGTCGAACATGCAAAAACATCGTCTGATTACCAGTCAATGATGAAAAATGTTAACAGACGCGAGAGGTGCCACCAATAATGACGATGGTCCTCAAGGTACTATAGGTGCAATCCACGGCATGTGAATCAATGAGCCGGTGTCGAACACCCATACAATCATCTGATCGGAGGCCAATGAGGAAAACCTCGCGTCGAACACGAAGAACCTGCCATTGAGCCATGCAAGCTCCAAGGTACCTGAAGGGAGTCTCTAGGTCACCTTCCTGTATAATGAGTTGAAGTCGACAGGAAGTGATCTTGATCGAATTTGGGCCATAATGTTTCCCACATCATCGACACGAGACGGAAAGAGACAATATATTTTGTGTGAGATATCGGAGGGAGGTTGAGTATTCTGCAGAGGTCAACTTCTCTTGAACATATCGGCGGCACAACAACGGATTTGGCAGTATTTGATGTCAAATTATCACGGGTCATGATGACAAAACGATGAGCAAATGAATGGTCAAATAGGATAAGCCAAACCCATGGAGGCAAATGTGAAGCGAGATGAGATGTCCCCACCCAGACACGAATGCAGAAAGTGCCATGTTCAAGAGCGACATACTGCCGACGACGATGATTACGGTTCCTTTATTCCCCCACCATTTCTGGCGAGTACCCCGGTTATTTTTGGATGGCAAGCTTGACGGGGATAGCATATGCTTGAGAGGTGTCATTACGACGAAACCCGATGTCATTAAAGTTTTAATGAGTCTGACAAAGGAAAAAATTGGCATCTTTTCATGTTTAGAGAGTTTGAAAAGACAGCAAAAAGAAAACTCCAGGGGTGTCCTTTTTCGTAAAGTTGTGTCTCTCGAGCCCGAAAAAGTATAAAATTATGCTTGAAAGAACCGCCTGATCATTACGACTAAGGAGTACTTTTCATAATTAGTGACTTTGATCTGAAAAATTAAAAAAGTGATCAAAACCACGTCGCTTCGTGACCGTTAACGAACCTGAAATGACAAGGGTCCGACAATATTTTCGTTTTTACACAGTCGGAAAAGGGTTTAAAGATGACCGCCTCTCATTTACGCTTAACGAGTCGAGAGGGCCAACCCGACAATCTTTTCATCTTTAAACAGTCAGAAAAGAGCTGAAAGAAGACCTCCATTTCTATTCTCTTTAACGAGTCAAAAAGGAAAAAAGACTCGGCAATCTTTTCATATTTTACGAGTCAGAAAAGAGCTTAAAGGTGACTTGTCTGTGGGTTCATTTTTACACAAGCTTGAACCATGGAGAACTCTGCTTGGATTCCGTTTCATGTTTACACAATCTTGAAACGAAAAACTATGCTTGTTATAAGTTCGCATGCCCCTAGCATAATGACGCAAAACAAGGTACATGCCCCCCAAGCTTCATTGCATCCGACAAAGTGGATGAAAGGAAGGTTCACTTTTAAGATCTTGGAAAGACTCGACTTGTATTTTACGAGATCTTAAGCACAAGACTCGATTTGGAAAGGGAGTTGTTTCATTTTTTAATGAGGTTGACACAGTAAAAGAACTATCCTCATAACCCTCGTTTCATTTTTTAACGAGCTTGACACAAGATCAGGAACTATGCTCGAACAGACCCAGTTTCATTTTTCAAGTAGCTTGACACAGGAAAGCAAACTATGCTCCACCCGAACTTCATCATAATGAACAAGAAATTGGGGCTTCCAAGAGTGGTTCTCCCGGTAGGAGGTCAACATCTCGGAAGTCAGGACCCAATGCCCCTAGGACACTACGCATGACGGCGGCATTGTTGGATAAAGGTATGGGATAGGTGGCCACGTAGTTGATTTGCAGGGGGGCAGAGAAAACTGGTGGATAAAAACTAGGAGGGGACGACAACTGCGCAGGAGGCATCGGGGGACTAATGAATGACAATTGATCGACAGTCAGCATTCTTCCATCGTGTGGAAAGCAAACCACACGGAAAAGCGAAGAGACAAGGGCCCCCATAGCATAAACATAGTCGCGACCAAGGAGAAGACTTAAATCTAAAACACCTTGGGTAACCAACACGTCGATATAGACGGTTTTATCTCCCAAAGTAATAGAGAAATTCGGGAGGACTCCTAGAGATGGACAGGCTCCTCCATCGAAAGCCAACAGATTCTGCGTGACCGGCCCGAGCTGCGGGGAACCTAAAGCTTGCCAAGTAGTGTACGGCATAAGATTGACCGATGCACCTTCATCCAGAATAGTGCCAGGTACTGCCTTATCACAGGCAAGTACCGTAATCTAGAAAGGCACATGGGATGGAAGGCGGAAAGCGGTCAGATGACTCCAATCAAAGGAGATGGCCAAACTACTTGGTGGGGGAATTGTATGATCGCCCCCATGCTCCATAGGAACCGAAGAGGGGCTTTCGGGAGCAGCTGGGATAGGAGAGTCATTTCCGAACTCAGGGGAATCTGAGGAGACGAGAAGAACATGGGAATTACGCCCTTCCAAAATAGAGTGATTGGGTGATGAACTCGAGTCGACACTCTTTCTGACCAATAGTTGATCTGGAACAGGCATAGCACAACCATGTTCAGGAAGAGGAGGATGGAAAAGAGAGGAATTTAAACCAATCTCGTTGTCAGCAGGAGGACGATCTGCAGCTGCAGAAAGACGTTGATATCCAATGGGGAGTTCGGGTGAGGGAGCCGCGAGACTTTCCAAGACGTCGGAGGATTTATCCATGAGCGGACAAAGGTGAAGGGGATGATTGCCTTCACAAAGTCTGCAAGGGATTCGAATCTTCCCTTTTCCTTTACTATTCCCAACTGATAGGGTCGCATCGCCGTTAGATTTAGAGGGCGATAAGGGGCGGGCCGGATCGCAGGACCATACTTCTAAGACCCTGGGAATGCCAGGACAATCATGAAGAAGGTGGTCATCCTTGCATAATCTATAAGGAAAATTGACCTTCCGCGGAGGAGCAGAAGGTGGCCCGACTTCAGGTGTACTCGAGGAGGTAGCTGCGCTTTTAGCCTCTCCTTTGAGAGCCTTCTTCTTCTTCGTCTTCTTCTTCTTCTTCTTAGCCACCTGGTTACTCGAATCGAGACTTTCACCAGGTGAAGTAGAAGATGAGGACGTAGAAATGGGCGTAGAAGGGGAGAGGTCCACCTTAGAATCAACAGGAGGTTGTTTAGGTGGAGGGACGGATTGATCAGTAGGTGAGACGGAAGGGACCAGAGAGGTTGAGAACAACCAAACAGGCAACCCAACAGTTAACCCTGGGAGGGAAAACGTTGCCATGTAAGGAGCACCAACATTCACGAGAGGAGGGAAATGACCAGGATTCCTGTCAGGGAGGGAACTTGGGCTGGTGAACCCCGAGAAAGTTTCCATCAAGAACGAAAAAGAAACCTACTCAAGCTAATGCGAACAAGACCTAACTGGGTAAATGTGAATGCGACCAAATAAATTTTAAGACAAAGGAACTGAACTTGACCTTTTCATGTTTTAAGAGTCGAGAAAAGGACAAAAAGGTGACTCTAGTCGCCTTCGAATGTTTTGTGAGCCTGAAGTGACAAACTGCTCAAGTGAACCTTTTCTTTTAAGGAGTCCGAAAAGGATCAAAAGTGACTACTCTGGAGAAACTAGGCAAAGGGTTTACCAGACAATCCGTAAAATTGCTACGGGCTGTAAGGCAGCAGACACGGCTTCCTATGGATCAAGGATGCAAACCTAGTGGAGTCTCCCCATATATACGCGACGGTACATGGGAGCCCAAGTCCGCACTAGACCACAGTTGAATCACACAAGGAGGAATCACCCAACCGTAATGTGAAACAATAGTGACTAGGTTTAACGACGCCGGAGCACGTCTCTAGCCTAGACCTCTAGATGTTTGTGTTAAGTTTCAATGCGATCTTAAGTTTATTCGGTTCATTTTATGGTTGATCTTCAATTAAGTTTTAGTTTAAGGCCCTACCTTATGTGATCTTTCATAATTTCCTAGATGCAAGCTACATGCGAAAGAAAGCCATTTCATTCGATGAATACTAACTACGAGAAGGTTAAAAGTTTCAATCAAACAAAACGAACACAATCAACCAAACACCCTAATGCAGATAATGGCAAATAAACAAAACTTTTTTTTAAGATCACTAATCATTAATCAAAATGAAAAGTTCCTAATTCTTATTAACTAATACAAAGCAAAAGAGTTTTTTCTTTTGTTGATGGCAAAATTCACTAAACAAATTTGAGAAATGACAACAAACAAATTATATTCAAGCACATTCAATTCCCTAAATCACCAAGCAAAACTCCAAAGAATGAAAAAGGTCCCAAAAACACCAATGAGCAGTGTAATCTAGGCTCAAAGTGAGGTGAGGCGGAATTCAAGTGAAGACAAATCAAGTCACTCAAATAACACAACAAAATGATTCACAACTACCAAGCAAGTGCAAGGGAGCAATTAGAGAGTCGACTAGACCAATAGAAGACCAAAAACACCTAAGGGAGGCTCGACACATAAATCCACTAGATGCCCTAGGGCTAGAAATGTGAAATCAATAGAAGAAGGCGAACACCCAAAGGGTAAAGGTAATCTATGCAATTGTAATCTATGCACAATTCACTTGAAAAGTGTGCAAATGTAATCTATGCACAAATGAGAATTCTAATTATGCAAGTGTGATCTATGCAAGAGAATTCTCAAACACAAGATGATTCTAATTGTAAATCTAAGAACCAGTCAAGTGCAAATCAAGAAAATTGGGTGAGATCTCCAAAGATCAAAAAAATAAAAACACTCCTAAGGCGATTAACACTCATACACAATTTAGCCCCCCCCCCCGGCGAATGAGGGGGAATTTTTTTTGCAAAAACAAAAGCAAAAAGGTGCAAAATTGTGAAAAGACTGAGACAAACCTTCAAGTAATGATCAAAGGAAATCAAATTAAGAATTTCTCAAAAAATAGACTCAAAACCAGTCAAACCAGACTCCAACACACTCAAACAGTCGAAAAAGATGTGGCAAGATACAAATCCAAGCTCCGAAGGCCGGCAAACAAGTGAACTGAAAAGGTTAACAGGCCTGGTGTGACTTTCAGGATGTAACTCGCGCTATAAAGGGATTGGTGCGGGCTGTTAGTTAGCAACAAGTGCCACTAGCACCACTGTCAAAGGAAAAACCGTGCTAATAAAGTTTGCCAAGTCAAAAAGAAAAATGAGCAGTCTAAAGCTCGGTTTACAGTATCTAGGCAAGTCAGGAAGCAAGAGGCAGCAAGAAATTCAATCCAAAAAGCTATCTAAGCAAGTAAATAAGAGAAAACCAAAGAGGCAAGACAAACTCCAAATTGTTTAGTCTGTAAACCAAACGGGAGATTGACTGAAGCGGCTTTGATCTACTTCACTAATGAAAGGCAGTAGTGTTTCGAAGGCTATCTGGTCGTGCTTCAGACTCCGTCTAAGTTTACAAATTAAGCAACAAACTAAACTCCCCAGCAGAGTCGCCAAATTGTTGGAGAGGTAAATCCCCTCTACAGATAGAGGCGATCCCTACTAGCCCAGAACGGATCTAGCAACAATAAAACAATGCTATCACACAAGTTCCTAATTGCAAATAAAAGGTAGGTGATGAAGACCTACTTGAGATCCAATGCTCCCGTTTGTAGAAGAGATGTCGCCCACGTTCCTTTGCCTTGGCCGGTCACAATTCTCCACTATCCACGTGAATGGACACCTGCACACAAAGAGAACAACACAAACACAAGTGTGAAATCTAATATATGCAATTATACATCAGTCAGGAAGGATATAATTCAAATTCAACTATTACAAGTACAACGAGAATGGAACCATAATGATAGTCATCTATTATTAATAATCAACAAAGGAGAATACAACCAGCGTCCTGACGTCAAGTCCTCCTTTGGCTGGGTGCTCAGCTACACAAGTCTTGCAAAAGCTTGAAGGGGTGCGGGACAAGCTCTCTCTCTCTCTCTTAAGTGACATAGTCTCCTTACTTAGGTAAAGCCTTATGGATACAAAGAAGGCTCTTGCAACTCCAATCTTTTGATATCTTCCTTTCAGCACAAGTATTGCCACTAGAGTCAGAACTAGCTTGCTCAAGCCATAGAGACAAGCTTTTCTAGAGGAAAAGGAAGAGATAAGGTCAATCACAACAATAATGGATTTGGCTTCATCACTTGGAAACTTCCATGGAATGGTGGAAAACTACTTCCCATCCAAGGAGATTCGAAGCCAAACCATCCTCACTTAACTTGGAGTCAGTTGGTCAATGAGTTGGACAGAACCTTCGGAGGTTTGATTAGTTCAAAACTTTGCCCAAAATGGTTGGTGCGATTGCGACTCTGGGATAGAGCACTAATGGCGCGTCGTTTCAATAGGATTTTCCCCATTGGCGCGGGCATAACACAGGGGACCAGCGCTAATGTAAAAAGGGCTGTTTTTAAGGGCAAAGAGTAGGAAATGTCTTAAGGGCATATGAAGCTCATGTTTAGAGGTGAATAATGCAAGTGGTTTCAAGTCTTGTCACTTCTCACAAGTCCCGGAATGTGTTCTCCAAAGTGCAGGAGAGGGGTAACAGGGACGGTGAAAAACGGTGACAAATTACTGTGTAACAATGGGAAGCAAGGGTGAAGATTAAATTCATAAAGCAGACAGGGAACCTTCAGACATATCAGCGGGAGTTTGCAAGTGCAGTCCTTGAACTTCATGACATGGCGGAGAGGGACAAGGTGTTTAACTTCATTATTGGGTTGAAGCCTTGGGCTCACAATGAGGTGAAGAGACAAAGTATTAGAACACTTGAAGAAGCTTTTGCTGCTGTGGACAGGTTGGTGGAGCATTATGATGAGACTTCTGATGATAGGAAGAAGAAGTCCGACAAGCCGAAAGATAAGAAGAAAGATGATGCTTCGAAATCGGATGATAGTTCGAAGATGAAGAAGGTCTTGAAGTGTTGGATATGTGCTGGACCACATACGGTGAAGAATTGTCCTTCTAAACCGAAAGTTTCTACTATAGCACAATCTAATGTGAAAGAGGAAGGTGCTTCTGTGGGGATGATGCAGATACTTGGAGCTGTTGCTACTACAGAGGTGATCTCTTAGAAGGATCCTGAGAGGAATAAGTTGGAGTACGTTCGGATGAAGGTTGGAGGTGCTGATATACTCACTATGGTAGATAGTGGGGCTTCTCACAACTTCATGGGTGAAGATACTGCGAGAAGGATTGGGCTGAAATATGTACCTATCAAGGCACATATGAAGACAGTGAACTCTCCTCCGGATGAAGTTCTTGGTGTCGCTGAACAGGTGGACACAACACTTGGTGAATGGACCAGGAAGGTGGACTTCACTATAGTGCGGATCGATGACTATGAGGCTGTGCTGGGGATGGTATTTATGAAACAATATGATGCTATGATTGTTCCACATTTGAATAAGCTATACATTTATGATGGAATGGAAGATGTACCCATTGGTGTGACTACTTTTGGTGTGACCAGCCCTGATTGTAAATTGGCGGTGATGCAAATGGGGGATGAGAAGAGATTGGGTGACATGAGTAAGCGGTTGTCCATGGTTGAGACAAAGCTTACCGAGCAGTCATTGGTCATCAAAACTCTTTCAGATAGTATCTTGGACATGACAAGAAGGCTAGAAGTGGTTGAGGATGAGGATGATGATGAGGAGTTATATGTGAGGCCGGATGTTCGAGAGGAGGACTGGGTCACTTATCTACAAAGGATGGAGATTGAGGATCCTGATAGATGGATTGAAATGATTAGTGAGGGTGAGCCTTCTGGCTCTAATCCCTCCACATCTTCTTAGATGAACAAGAAGATGGGGCTCATTGTTAGCTGCTCATGGCAGTGAGTCCTTAAAGCAGTTGAGCAGGTATGATGGTGCAGGGATGGCTTGGCATCAAGCATCATGACATGTTGCAGATGGGATGAGGGCTACTTCATGGACCTGGACATGGTTTATTTTTGATGAGTTTAGGGTGTGGCAGATTTTTTGAGGAACAACTGATGGTGACATGAGGATGTTCACTCTCATTGTTTGAGCGTGACAGTTGGACTGATCACCCGACTACTTCAGACATGGGGTCGTGAAGTGTACAGAGGTATGTTGACATTATGTTCAAGTATCATGGCAGAAATTCACATGGGACACATGATGGAGAGGAGGTGTTCATATGGAGCACTTGACAGTTTATTGAGATGAGGTGTTGGCACATGGTTGAGGTGTGTTAGCACTTGTTGATGTATCATGGGCAGTTTTGCACATGATGGAGTTGGTGACATGATGGAGTTGACACATTGTTGCAGTAGGCATGTAGCTTGAGTTGGAGGGATCAGCCTTCCATGGTGGAGAGTAGCATGGAGATATTGTGGCAGGTGGTCGATGGTCATGGACATCTGATATATGACATACTTTGGTATGGACTATCTTGGTGACAGTTGGTTGCTGAGATGAGACATGGTGGAGATGGAGTCCTACATATGTTGCAGGGATGTTTGCCATATGTGGAGGAGTTGACATCATGGATTGATACTTGGGGGATGGTATGTTGTCGAGGACGACAACGACTTCAGGTGGAGGAGGATGTAATGCCTTGTTGATTGTGCGACGGGCGGGCGCCGGGCGACCGGGAAGACGTGCACGATGGGCGCGCGATGGTGCAACGGGCGGGTGCGACCAACCGGACGAGTGACGGAAGTGCGGAGGAAATGCGACGAAACAAGTGAAACTTTACGACACTTGACAAATGGCGTGGAAACGATGGCGGTTTATACTCGATGTGCGTGGGCATGTACAAGGGGTTGGCCGACTGTTCCATGGGCAAATGTTGGGGTGTGTAAGCCACACGTTAGGGGGTCGGCTGGGCAGCCACCACCTTTATTACCATGCGTATATATTGGTTAGGCTTGGCATCCATTTGGACAACAATCGAACTCACTCATCTTCGCAGAAACAAGGAGAAGTGCGCAGATTGGGAGAGAAGTGCGCATAGCTCATGCGCATTACTTGGGTATTGCGCAGTTTGGTATTCTTGTTGAAGGTTGGCAAGGTGTGACGGGTGAAGCGTTGATTGTAGATTTGTACAGGGCTTGAGGAGGAGGTCTTGGTGTCTCGGGTGAGCACCCTCCTACCGTGCAAGATTGGCACAAATGTTGTAAAGGCAGGTTTATGCCTCGGTTTTAAAAATTGGCTAAGTATAGACTTGGAGTTTGCGAAGTATACTTGAAGATTGTATTATTAAAAGACTGATATAATATATTGTTGGGCAGACTTGTTCAGGAGTTGCCCCTTCCCTTTATATCGTGCAATTGTTGTTCTCTTTTATAATTGTTGTTGATAATGAATAAAGTATGGGTGTTCATTGATATAAAGGATAACTAATATATACTTGGTTGAGAAGCACAAACTAAGTACACGGTTGTGAATTAGGCGTAGTCCATGTGCACAAGTATTGTTAAAAAGAAAGTGTTCGGTCGTGCCGCACCTCGCCGACACGGTTGAAATACCACCATAGGCTTGGGGGCGTGACAAGTACGGTCGAAAACGCATTTTAGTGCCGTACGACCCACGTTTCCTCATTAACTTCTGTTTTTTTAATTTGTTTTTTAATTTAATTTTAGGATATGTTAGTGACTTCTTGTTGCTTCTAGATGCATGTCTAAAGTTATAAAAGCGAATTTTTGCCCTAATGTTGATAAGCAGTTCATCAAGAAGTTTGAGGGATATGTAGTTCATGGTAATGTTAAATTCTTAAATTAAAAGTGATATTTTCCTTTATTTTTCATTTTCATCCTTTTACTTAAATTTTTAACATTACCATGAAATGACTCAGGATGTTTGAGAGTGGTTTCTCCCTCATTGGATTTCATATGGAGAAAGTAGAATTTAAGATCTCACTCAAAATCTAGCAGACTTATTTGTTTTCCAGGATTTCAGGGTTGGAGGGATTGCAATGTTTCCATTGGATTTTATCATGTACTAGGGTATGGAACTTGTATTTAATCAAGAGAACCAAGCCCTCTATGTAGGGGAAACTCCCAATAATCAAGATCATGTAGGGTACTAGGGTATGAAACGTGTATTTAATCAAGAGCACTAAGGTCGTTCGACTATGTAGGAGGAGACTCCCAATACAATAGTGGTCCTTCTAAAGAATGGGATGTGGATGTAGAAAATCTTGATTTGGATCTCTCTCTTGCAGCCTTATAGTCTTTATTGTACTTGCAGCTTCATATATTAATATAAATAAAGGCTGATTTTGAGATTTGGATATATAATAAAGTTATTTTTTGGATATTCCGATATTTTTTATTTTCATTATGTTGATCATTCATGAGTAATGTGATGTAATTATCTTAATGTTTAAGTGTAATTAATTATAATGTATCATTATGCTTTATGGTTGCACATATATATATTTAATATTCTTATATATATAATATATATATATATATATAATATATATATATATATATGATATTTATATATATATATATTATATTCGCGTTTCCCCGTTTTTCCAAAATTTTGGAGGTCGCTTTTCGTATCGCTTCTCGTTTCGGAAACTCGTACCATTTCTCCCGTTTCGTGCAACTTAGCTTCTACTATTTGTGTTATTGCTTGCTCTCATCGCTTGGATGTATATAAATTTTACATCTTTATATATAAAAGTATTCCCATTTTTAATTTGAGTAAAACCTTGATCCAATTTCTATGGGAATAAGTAATAATAACCTTTTTACTTGTAGATTTAATTAAAATAAAATATTTATAAAGTATTATGATTGTGAAATAGGTTATGAATTTTAGACACATGGTATTGATAAATCATAGTAATGATCTAGTGTATTGTAGCAAAGCCTATTTATATGTTAATAATATCCACTATAAAGTGGGGGTGAATATCCATGGTTAAGACCTTGTCATATTGTTATAAAGTCTTTTGATTATGAAATAAGTTATGGTTTTTGGGTATGTGGTATTGAGAAGCCATGGTATTGGCCCATGGTATTGTAACAAAGTGTATTTACAAGTAAATAACAAAATAAAAAATATAACAAATTGATTTTAAGTTTAAATTTTTATTATTAATTGAGCTAACATTTAAATGCTGAGAGTCATTTGGCTTTATGTTACCTTTAACGTTTTATTTATTACTTTTAACTTTTTGTTTATTATTTTTAATGTTTTATTTCATTTTTAATTGAACCGAGAGATAAATGTTAAATTTTTATGTTAAAAGTTAAACATTTACACCTACACATCTACCCTTATATTGGGATGAAATTGTCATTGGATTAAATTGATTAAATGTTAAATGTTAAACATTTATACTTGACATCTACCCCATACTAAGTTATAGAGCCCCTCTTAACACAATTACCAAATACAAATCCACCATATTCATAATTAAAAAAAAAAAATGTGTATAAAACACTTCAATATTATGATAATTAAACTCAAATTTTATAACAAACTATTTTCTACGAATATCAATTTTGGTGAAACACAATAAACTATAATCTAACATAATCAAACAAATATATGAGCGTAAACTATAAACATCCCTAATCAACCATCTACTACTATTACGATTCTCAATCTCACTGATAAGTGTAAATAAAAAGTTAACCAAAATCAAACCTATTCAAATAATTTAAACAAAATTAAACATAACCAACGCACCCTATAAACCACACTCAATTCATTGTAATTAAAAAGAAATTGAATGTATTAATTTTTTAACTATTAATTAACCCAACTTCCTCGTTAAAAAGTAATTAGACTAAACCGACACATCATAAGATATAAGCCGCATTTGAGGGCATATATATATAATATCTTACAAAATAGAAACAACCATTTTGTAAGATAGAAGACAAATCTTGGGCATCCTTAAGGCCGAAAATGGATTCCGAGATTCCTGAAAGGTATGTAGATGTGTTGCTGCAAGAATTTGCGTATGATCCGGTTCGACTACCGCCGACAGAAGACCCAGCTCAGGTTCTATACAATCGAACGACATTGGAAACTATTTGGGATGCCAAGCACGAAGCAGTTAACCCATTTACTCGCCAGCCCTTTGACATTAGCAATGTTATTCCGCAGACTGAGCTGAGACAAGAAATGCAACGATACATACTCAACAAACCAAGACTAACCCTAATGCTAGATGTCATTTCCGACTATACTCAAGTCCTGTGCGAAGCAGATATGGAAATTTTCATGGAAGGAATGGTTTCAGATTATGAATGTGTTGTAGAAGCTTATAAGAAGGAAAAGAGAGATGTGCAGTTAGAGCTTTATTGGAAAGTTTTGTGGCAGAAATTTAATCTGCTCCGTCTTTATTGCCAATACGATCCGAAAAACAGGGACGTGTTTTGTTCGATTGGAGGATACGAATACTTGTCGCTGATAGTTGATGATACGTTTTGGTATTTATGCTGTCGGTACCTCTCTTCATCCGATGTTTTGAAACAATTGTGCAAAGAAGTGTGCAAGCTCGTGGATCTCATTGGTTTGAAGGATACACATTTTCATGAAGAGCTTTTGTTCGGGATTTTTTCCTTGCTTTCTTGCCTTGCAACCGGATGCGATCAACTGAAAATCCAGAGTATGGTTTTAAGAATTTATCGCTGGATGATTTACGACTTAAACATTGAAATTCTACCTACAGCTAGGTTGAATACATTCCGCATCTGGATAGTCAAGGTCACTGTCTATGCGCTAGAGCGTAGAAATTTGAGCGATATAGCTAATGAAGATCTCTACAACGGAATGTTAATCCTAAAAGCCTCCTGGATGAAAAATAAAAAGAGTTGCATCAACTCGAACTCTAATTACGTTGGTGTTCTAGTTGATTCAGTAATTCTTTGCATCTCGCGTTTGCATTACTTGCACCATGCAGCTATAACTCATGAATCTAAAATGACAAACAAAAAGAATGAGGATGATGAAGCGAAGAATGTTGATCTACTTATTGTAGCACTTGAAGGAGGGCTCTCGTTAATTAATTCCATACTCACAGCCACGCCTGCAGAAGGAGAGGAAAATGAGTTTTTCTGGGAGTCCAAGGAGAAGCTGCAAGAATCACATATAGTAAAAGAAATTGTCAGAATGGTTGAACTCGTTCATGCAGGTTTCAAATACCTGGGATCGACTCATTTGCAATTTGGTATAAATATTGTAGTGACACTTCTTAAGGAAGAAAGCTATGAAAGAAAGGACGATGTTCTACGGGTGCTTGGTGCTTTTCTTGGAAGCGATATGTGGATGAGGTATGATTCACGTGTTAAGTTACTGCTGCAAGAATTTATGCACAGTGCCAATTCATCCTAGCAGACATAATGCAACTACATTATTAAGTGATCCATCTGGATTCAAAGTTGGTGGTGATCAAACTCCGTAACAATATTATTAGTATTAATAGCACCAACATTATTAGCAGATTACAGATTACATTTATATTGGTTGTCCTTATGGATTTACATTAGTTGTACTTATGGATGGTATTGTTTTAAGTGCGTATGATGCCAATTCCATATCTGTAGTGCCAGTTTGGTTATACGTAATTTACATTGAATTTACATCTACAGTCCAGTAAACATGTTTCTTAAGTAAATTATTTGTCGAAATAGGATGCTTTCATTTCGTTCGCAAACATCAGCCGTGAGTAGGTATTATTAGGTATTCTTATTGAGACATGTATTTCTCTGTGTTATGTTATAAAGAAAATGAGTATGTTTTAGAAATGTAATAACGTTAATTTCGGGAAGGATAATAATCGAAATTGAATTTAATGTACCATTATTAATTATTTTGATCATATTTTGAAAATATAAAATTAATATTTTTGGTTGTGGATTTGGTTTTGGAAAAAAACTAGCTTAGTTTCTTTTTGGTCAAGGACTCTAGTATGTCTCCCCTTTTAAGTTTGTTCCCCCTCCATATATGACTCTTTGACTTTCTCGTCTGGCATCTTGGATACAGTGGTACTTTGGCTGTTTTTGGATTGTGGCATGGTTTTGTCAATGGTATGTATAGATTCGTTAGTTCTTCTATGTTGTTGTGCCTCTGGTTTATGAGATTTGACTCTTGCATATGGGTTCAACCAATGATGATTCTGGTCTATGAGATTTGACTCTTGCATATGGGTTCAACAAATGATGATGGTTAGATTCAACAACAATTGTATTATGTAGCAAAAGCCAAAGAGAAATGCAATGCCTTGGAGGAATTTAATGAAATGTTTAACTCCATTGATGAATACTAATAGGAGTTGTCTATAATGTGACTTTTTGGAGATTCTGGTGATGGAATCCGGCGGAAGAAATTGAGGTTAAATCTTGATTTGTTGCAGTTAAAATGGTTTTTAACTGCATATTTGGATTCAACACCCTGAAAAACCCCTGGGACGCTTTGATTGTGCAGAAACTAGCTATCAAACTTGTGATTCCAATAAATTGTTGCCAGATTTTGACCGGCAAAACCCACCTAAAAGGCTTCCAAAAAGTCGCATTATAGACCTAAAAGGCTTCCAAAAAGTCGCATTATAGACAACTGCATACTAATATATTAAGGTGCAGCTAGATTTGGTCACCTTGTCTAAAAGCCCCTCTCATCCCCCTATTTTTAAATCTAAATATGACGTGGCGGTACGCGTTGAACTCATTCTTTTAAAATATGTCTTTGAATAGCTCCAAGATCCTCCATCATGTCGATAATAATTATTCGCATCTAGAGGCACTCTAGAAACCAGTATAGAGTATATGTGTAGGTGTAATGTAAGTATGTAAACGATTTTAAATGTTAATATGTCGATAATAATTAATTGCATCTACAAACTAGTATAGAGTACATTTGTAGGTGTAATGTAAGTATGTAAACAATTTTAAATGTTGGTTCAATTAAAAAATAATAAAAAGTTAAAAGTGTTAGGGGGATGAGTGTAAACATTTAAATGTTGGATTAATTAATAATAAAAAGTTAAAGTAATAAAAATAACAAAATTCAATTTGTTATATTTTTATTTTTTTATTAACTTTTAAATAGGATTTGCTACAATACCATGGGCCAATACCATGGCTTATCAACGCCACATGCTCAAAAACCATAACTTATTTCAAAACAAAAATATTTTATAACAATATGACAATATTCTTAACCATGGATATGCACTCCCACATTACCACAGATATTATTAACTTGTAAATAGGCTTTGTTACAATAACATGGGCTTTGTAAAAATTATAATTACTTTTGAGATTTATCTTCTATGCAATTGTGGTGTTGAAGTTTTATTAATTCGTATTTCATCCCTGTGCCTTGCTAGGGAGGAAGGGCCCTCCTCATTAGTGGGGATTGCAGTAGCAGTAACAACATAGTGGTAGATCAGTTAATATTCCTTTTTGTAAGTGTGAAATTGTTTATTTCACCATGTAATTTGCATAATGGGTTTATTTATGTTTCGAGATTTATGATATGTTGTCACACATGATTGATTTGAACATAATATTCAGTCAGCCAGCTTAGTTACTTGTGTGGTGTGTGGTGCCCCTTTTCTTTGGTAACATGAAGTGTGGCTTCATCTCTATAGAATATTTTTGATTTCTGCATGAGTGTTACTTTCTGTAATTAAATTCAATGACATTTGTTTTTCCTTTTAATTTTACTCTTGGCTGAAGTGTATTAGCACAGACAGTGCATACTCCTTTGAAATAAATAGACCTACCCTGGGTTGAAAATTAATGGTTGCGATTCAGTCATATTCATAGTGGTTAAATCAACTCAACATTTTGGTGTCGTTTCCAGGGAAGGCAGTCGATGATGTAATCATCCAAGTGTGTTTTCTAAACAAAGTGTTTCTACTGCACAGGTGTTGGGCGGTAAGATGAGAGGTAAGAACCTGTGCATCACTCTAATATACTTGGGCAGGCTCACCCCTGTCATCACTAGGACACTTAGGTTGTGTGAATTCTTTGATTCTTTAGGTGTGTTCTTAGCTTTACAGGTGTTGGGCAATAATACGAGAGGTAAGAACTTGTGAATCGCTCTAATATAGTTGAGTGGGCTCACCACTGTATAAGCTGAGACACTTAGGGCTTGAATAAATATGCATAGGGTCCATGTGTATATTGTAGGAATAATAGAAATCTCAAAATACAATCACTCTAATATATCACATGAAAAACGGGTCATAAAAGAAATAAGAAGAGTGCAGATCTAGGTAGGAAAACATTTATTCATGAGTTGATCTGAAAAGCAGAAAAAGAATAGTCAAATTCTTAGAGGGACATAATGAAAACAGGGCAACAAAGAGCTATTACTCCCATAATAACAACAAAAACATCTGGTTCCTCTATCTCTGGACTGTATCATCCTAAAAATAGTGTAGCCACTCCCAAAACTAAGTATCCAAATCAAGAGTAGCAGTGGAAGGCTAGTGATCAAGACTTTAAGAATGAGGGTCAAAGGGAAACCGGTGGGGAAAATTAGGAGCTCGAGTCGAAAAAGTATTCATTGACTTATCAATATCCTGATTCGAGCAGTGTAGTGAAATAGCCAACCTCGAACCAGCTTGAGTTATCAATTAACAAATATTCACCCACATGACAATCACTCAGACGGTCTGAAGAAGACCTGTCATAACAAGGATTAGGAGGATCAACAATCGGGGATAACAATGACCATCACCACCTTTGAGTTTCCAATAGGGGATATCAGAGGCAAGGCTCCCATGAAAAACATTCCTTTGTCATCTCTTCCATCCTTTCAAGGGGTGACTCTAGAAGACACTCACACCTTCTTGTTTTAATTTCATGTCTTGTGTAGGAGCTATGATTATGTTTCAGATTCTTAGAAGCTGAAATTATTCCCTCCTACTTTAAAAGGAGTAGCATTCAGATCGTTCATGGGATTAGGCTCTGTTAGCATTCAGACGTTGAGCAACATAAAAGAAAAATTTCTATCTAAGTATCAGGATTATTATGGAACGAGGGATTTGAGGCAAGAAATATTCAAGATGACACAAAAGGAGGAAGAAATCTTGGAGGATTATGTGGAGCGATTCCATTACAATTTGCATAGATCTAAACACAACGAATTTGATCAAGAAATCTTGAAGACCATATTCATAAGGGGTATGAGAGATGGCTACATGGATACCCTAAATCTACTAGGGAAAGGGGACACATCTCAGGAACCATTTCCCGATATAGTAAATATTTGTTTGAGATGATCATAAATCTGCAAATGGTGGTGTGACCATGGTGGAAATCGGAAACTTGTTCGAGAATCTTAAAATCAATCTTTTCAGTACCCTGGTTACTCAAATAACGACAAAATAAGTGAAGATAGCACATAATGATGTTGATGTAGCTTTAGTCGTGTTATGCCTGGTATGCAAGGAAAAAAATTCCCAAAAGGAATGTAGGGTAAACAACATCGTCTTGTGTAACATCTGCGATCTAGATCATTCCAGATTGAAAGTCATGCTTAAGGAATCAAGCGAGGAGGTTCAATCTTCCTAATTCATTGGATCCAGGAAACAATGACAACTACGACTCCCAGGTATTCCTCAAGACTTCTCTTCTTTCAATCCATGGAATAGTGCACATAACGTTCAACAATTTCCATGGCCGTACTCTGCCCTTCCTCCAGCACAATATCCTTCACTTTAGAATCAGTGGTCTCCCTCATAACCTTTCGAATGTCCTCCATCACAACCATATCCTTGGACTCGGAATCAGAGAGGAAATTACCTAGGACCAGTTCCTCCTGCAATACCAGTGCGACAACAGTTTCAGCTACCACCTCTTCAAACACTTGTTGTAGACCTTCTATACGACCCAAATTACCTGTGCAACCTAACCCTAACCCAAAAAATAAAGAAGCCTAGAACATTGAACCTTTGACCACCTTTCAGACTGATTTTATCACTCTTGTCGGGTATAATGGAATCCATCTTCAGTCGGGGAAAGAGGTTCACCCAAAACTCTCCCCTGTTATAGCATAAGAAGAATGTGAGTCACCGAGGGAGTTCCATAGATTTTGAAGTTGTTGTCACACTTGTACCAGCTGATTTGAAGGGGACTGTTGCACATGTAGCAACCATTTCGAGTAAAGTTGATACACCTGTAACATACGATTACACTATAACAACTAAAGGCCCTCCATATCCTCGAAGGCTAGGAGAAACTGGTATGAATTCACACCTGGAACGAGATTTTCTCAAGCAATTGAAAAACTTACACACAGAGATTCCTCTACTATATGCTATTAGAGATGTGCTTTTCTATGAAAAAACCATAAGGGATTTGTGCGTTAAAAAGCTTAGAAGGAAGCCTAAGGACCTTACTACTATTCATGTGTTGGGAAAGATGTCTGAGTTGATGATTGATTAGCCCCTTTTAACCAAATACAATGATCCAGGGAATCCTACTGTCACTGTTTACATTGATGGCAAGCCCTTACCAATACATTAATCAATTTAGGGGAAACCATTAATGTAAATCCGAAAGAAATCTTCATCACATTAGGATTACATGGACTAAGACACACACCTACAATGTCAGAACTAGCAGATAGGTCCCGTGCCAAACCCGAAGGGATGATAGAAGATGTAGTGATTACAGTAGATGCTTGGCGATATCCTGTTGACTTCCTTATTTTACAAACTAAATCAAACCTTGGGGGGCATCCTTTAATCCTAGGAAGGCCATGGCTAGCTACTGCAGATGAATTCATAGGATGCTTGGGTCCACAACGATTTCTGATGGCGAAGCCACCAAGAGTCTTAGTCTTTATCCCCTATCAAAACTAGATACGAATTAGATAAATCCATTGTGCGATGAATTTGAACCTGAGTTAGATCACTCACGACCACTTCTCACCCTTGGGAAGGCACAATACTTTAAGAATGAAACGGAAGATGATACCATAAGTTGTTTTATTAGTAATTCACTTGCTATTACTTCCATTGAAGACTTGGGGGAGGAGGATTCTATAGAAGATTTGAGCCTTGAGCGGATGAAGAGCGTTCCAAGTATTAGAAATAGTCCTCTTGAAATAGAACTAGCGAAATATCTCAATTTCAATCCAAGCTTGAATTCTGAGTAGAACATATTGTTGTTACAGCTATTACAAAAATACAAAAATGTGTTTGCATGGGATTATACAAACATGAAGCGTATCCATCCTAGCTTATGCACTCACTGCATATATTTGAAGGATGGTTGCAATCTAGTGAGGCAACTGCAATGATGCATGAACCCTGCATTAAAGGAGGTAGTAAAAGAAGAAATGTAGAAACTCCTGAATGGCAATTTCATTTATCATATTTTTGACAGTCAGTGGTTGTCTCCGCTCGTCATTGTCCCCAAAAATAATGGCAAGTGGAGGATCTGTGTAAATTATAGAGAACTCAAAAAAGCCACTCAAAAGGACCATTTCCCCTTGCCATTTATAGACCAGGTCCTTGATACCCTATCCGGAAAGAAAATTTTCTCATTTTTAGATGGGTTTAGTGTGTACAACAAAATACATATTTTTCGAGAAGGCCAAGATAACACGGCCTTTACCTGTCCTTGGAGAATTTTCACCTATAGGGTTCTTCCTTTTCGACTCTGCAATGTGCCAACAACTTTCCAAAGGGCGATACTGGGAAATTTCTTGGATCTGCAAAAATGAATGTCTAGAAATTTTCATGGATTAATTCACACCCTACGAGGATACCTTCTAAATAGCGTTAGTTAATTTGGAAAAAGTATTAGAATGATGTGTGCACACTAATGTTGCTTTGAGTACAGAAAAATGTCACATGATGATGAATGAAAGGATCATTCTGGGACATCTTATTTCAGCTGACAAGATTAAAGTGGACCCTGCTAAGATAGAGGTAATCTTGAAAATCCCAAGTCACTAGACACAAAAAGAAGTATGTAGTTTCTTAGTTCATGTAGTGTATTATAGGAGGTTTAAAGAAAAAATTTCAAAGATTGCATCTCCTTTATTTTTTTTACTTATGAAAGATGCAGAATTTGTATGGATAGGAAAATGCAAGCAGGCCTATGCGAAATTGAAAGACTATGTATCAACAGCTCCTGTTTTGTGGGGTCTGAACTAGAATCTTCCATTCCACATAGCTACGGACAAATCTAATACGGTTGTGGGAGATGTTTTGGGCCAGCTGGAGGACAAGAAACTATATGCCATTTATTATATAAGTAAAATGTTGACTCCAGCTGAACACAATTACACAGTGATCGAGAAGGAATTCCTTGCAGTAGTGCATGCCATCAATAAATTTTGGCACTACATCATAGGATATCAAGTGTTTGTACGCATTGACCACTCTACCATTTGTTTTTTTATGAACAACCCTATCACTAATGGTAGGATTACATGGTGGTTATTGTTGTTACAAGAATTTGATATAACTATCCTATATAAACCTGAGAAGGATAATGTTGTAGTTGATTTTATTTCTAGGTTGAATGCTGGTAGTGAAAGCATGTCTATTGAAGATTATTTTCCAGATTAATATATTTTTTCTATTACAGTTCACTCACCGTCGTATGCAGACATAGCTAATTATCTTGCTGCAGGAAAAATTTCCCAACACCTATCCTACAGGGAAAATAAAAGGATTGTTTAGCAAAGTGCTAGATACTCATGGATAGAGGGAAATCTCTATCACACTAGGCTAGATCATTAGATTAGAAGATGTGTAAGGGAGGATGAAATTTTTGATATCCTTCAAGCTTGTAATGAGGAACATTGCTCTCAACAGGATAATATTGGCCCATAATATTCCAGGATGCTAAGAAATTTGTGAAGGGATTAGAGAGGTGCTAAAGAATGGGTCAACTACTCCAGCCAGAAGAGATGTCGTTGAAGACGCAAATAGGTTTAGAACCATTGGAGAAATGGGATCTATATTTTGTAGGACCAATTAACCCGTCATCTCAACATAAATCCTACATTCTAGTCTACACTGACTTTGTCACAAAATGGGTTGAGGCGAAAGCATTAACTAGAGCTATAGAGTAGGTTGTTTCAGACTTCTTGTTCGAAGAAATTTTTGTCCGCTTTAGAGTACCGAAAGAAATAGTGACAGATAGAGTTCCCCAGTTCACATCTCATTTGATTCAGAACCTAGTTGATAAATACAAAATCTACCATAGAATCACTTCGCCTTATCATCCACAAGAAAATGGCTAAGTGGAAAGCACCAACAAGGTTATTGAGGGAATTCTTACCAAGATCGTAGCTAGCCATCAAATAAATTGAGTTGATAAACTTCCAGAGGCGTTGTGGGAATACCAGACTACATGGAGGAATACTACATGGTTCTCACCATATGAATTAGTGTATGATAAAAATCCTTTATTTCCTGTAGAATTTGAAATTAATACATTAAGAATAGCGCTACAAGTGAATTTGGATTTGGTAACAGTACAAAAACAATGGTTGAAATAACTTAATGAACTGGATGGCAAACGATTAGTTGTCATTAAACAAACAAACAGTTTCCAACAATAGAGACCTAAGTGGAATGATAAATTCATTAAAAAGAATAAATTTCAATAAGGAGATTGGGCACTATTATATGATTCAATATTTAATGATTTTAAAGGGAAGCTTTGCACTAGGTGGCTTGGTCCTTATGAAGTTGATGCATTCTTTGACATTGGGACTGTAAATTTAGTAACCATTGAGAGTGTTAGGACAACATTGTTTGTTAACAGGCACCGCCTTTCGCTATATCACCAACCCGCTTCAAAGGAATCATTCATCAACATTTTCAAGGATTCTAACATTCAGATTATGAAGGTAGGGGATACCTCCCCTGTGTTGCTAACTTCTTAATTTTCCAATAAGTGTAACAACCAAAAACCAACTTCTGTTGGTAGCTGTTACACCCAACATAAATAAGTAAAAAAATAAATAAATAATAATAAAAACATATAAATAAAAATATGATTGTGAAAACCTCTTTTGGGGCACAGAAAGACCGATTGTGACAGTTGAAAACCACTATGTGGTGGCTATTACCAATTTCTTTTCCCTCTATAACAACATTATGCAACTCATGTATATTATACTTTTTATGTTGTTACAAGTTCTATTAGAATATGTTTGTGAATTATCTTTGTAAGTATTTTTAAAGGAATTATGTAAATAAGAGACGATTGTACAAATAGCGTGGAAATCAGGTTGTTGTTACATGTGTAGTAGCTTTAAACTTGTGAGAATATACATCAATGAAATCGTCACCCGCAATATGAAAATAAAGTGTATTCACTATCACTATGCTACGAGAGCGACTCATACAACTAGCACATCATCGCTGAAATTAATTCTTATTACCCATTTTTTTTGCCACATCACACTAGGTATGTCACACAAAGGTATCAAGTTTTCCCTATATTTAACAATTATGGCAATTAAATATGGCATCTCTTCAGATGGCTAAGGACAGATATCACATTAAACTTAGGGGAGAGGGCGAGTCACTTTGAAATCTATGATATCGAATTTAAAATTGGTAATCATTATTAAAACATTGTCATCATTATCCATTTATTTCAATCATGCTAAGAATTAAAACTTCAACTCTAGATCTCCATGATCCAAACCAATGATGGAACCATATTGTGTGTAGTACGAATCGTCCTTAACCTAAAATCCTTTTTCTATTTCCTTTTATTTCCCTAACATCAACCTTGACGAGCATTGCACCTTCATTCCAAAATTCTCGAAGCTAGAGAAGAGTAAAAAGTGCTGGGGTAGAGATGGGAGGAGTAACAGTCTGACAGGAGCCCACTTTAATGGGAGCATTGTAGAATTTCCCTTATGCATGCCAAGTCTTTAAGGAAGCAATATGGTTTGAATTTTTCAAATGGCTCAAGGGATCATAGAAGCCAGTGGCCATGGAATTCGCTCAAAACCTACATAGAAGCCAGGCGAAAGCCTGGGGGTTAAAACTTGAAGTCACAGAAGAAGTGATTTCCCATGTAACATCACTACAGACTGTGGGGAAATGGTGCTTCGGTAGAAAAATCAATGACCATTCTCTTAAGGCTGAGTTCCTTTAAGGAGAGGAAGAACTGGAGAAGAAGGTTAAGGGAATTGACAGATTGTCACTCCCTTAGCCATGGGGAGATGTTTCCCTGTACATTATCAAGTATATCACCTGCAAAGGAAGGGAAACAATCATCTTCAACTACCATTTTTCACTACTGAACCACCTGCGGAATAGGAAGTTGGTTAACATTCCTTACCTTTTCTTAGAGAACATAAGACACATGTCTGCGACAGTAAAAATTGTTGCACACCTAGAGACTTGTGTCACCAACCATGTTCTAATCAAATTGATTGTATTGGGCACCTTGGAACGACAAGGCAAAAGCTGGGAATAATTCATGAGTATAAAGATAAGGACCTCCCGCAAGAGGTAAACTGAAATCCATGACACCCCAAAGGAAGCAGAGGAGACTGGAAAAGGCTAATCCTCAAGGAGTAGGATCGAGAAAAGGTCATTAAAGAAGCCGATAGGAAGAAAAATACCGAAGAAAAGGGTAAAATTCAATTCGCGTTCGGAACCTTCACGTTTATCTAACGAAGAACCAAGCAAGGACATAGGGAAGCAGAAAGAGGAGGAACAACTCCATCTGAAAGAAGACCCTCTATGAGTTAAGGATGAGACTTAGTCTTTGTGGCTTAAAATTAAAAGTTTAGAAGAAGAAAATGAAAAATTAAAGCAACAATTAGAAGGAAGTAGAGAAAAATCAAGGGTCCCAGGCCTGGAGTCACTGGTAGAAGTAGTGGATAAAATGAGGGCGGATTTTGCACAAGGTCCTGTGTGTGTTACGTGCACCATAAACCTAGCATAAACTAGATACAAATTCTACATTGTAAGAACCACCTCTATGGGGACTCAAACTGATCCCTAGGAAGCTATTACATAAGAATCCATTAACGATGTTTCTGATACACAAGAACCAATAGCTGAAACAGAGCATTCCATGGGTGGCAGCCCAAGAGATGATACATACTAACCTACCGACAACATTGTTGTTACACAAGAACCAACAATAGAGGAAGAAGCTGATCACAGATGAAAAGAAGAGACTGCTACACAAGAACCCGTTGATGACACTCCTGTTACATAAGAACTAGCAACCGAGGGGGAGAAGCTCAATCCTCGGGATGTTGTTACACCCCCAAGTGATAGTGCATGTAGAGGAACATAGGGTTCTAAATTAGGATGGTATTCTGAGAAAATTATATTGATATTTGAAATGCAGAAGTGGAAACGACATGAACTCCTATTGTACGAAGGAGTGATCTCACTAGTGGCACACCGGAAAGTAGTAAACTTGCTCAAGGAGAAATGGACTGAGAAGGATTCAGCAGAAAAATGGGAAGGACAAGGGAAAGAGGTAGCTATGAAGAAGAAAGAAGAGTAGTTGCAGTTGTTACATGATCAGGTTTGCGATTTAACAAATGACAAACACAAGCTACATGAACTCACCCTAAATCTATGAGGGTGTAGAAGACCCTCTCCAGCCTACCCAATTTTTCTATGGGAACGATTTTCTTGTTTCAGTTGAATGCATTCTATGAAAATAGACCTTATTTAGGTAATTCCACCCGAAAATTTTTGGATGTTTTTCGTGCTTGAAATTTCCAGGATGAAAGATTGATTTGCAATCTTTTTCCTCATAACATGATTTGTGAACATGTTAGTACACACATGGTTGGGAACATTATTTCTTACATGGGCCATTTTCAGGTGTGAACCTTTATTTCCTTTATCAAAAATCAGATAGATTGGCATATGGATATGAAGTCGTTGGATGCGAATGAAGAAAAGGCAACACTGATGATTCGGGTTGAACCAGGTATGGCTACAGAATTAAGACAACTTTTTAGGAAAAATTTTAGTGTTTTGGATGTCAAGTAGATGGAAGTCATCTGGAGGAGGAATACTGGGAAGATCTTCCTCAACCATTTTTTGAACATGAAGATCTGTGCACTAATAAGGTTTCACAAACACATAAAGGTTAGTAGAGCAGGGCTACAAGAGAGAAACCCATTGGTTTTCCAAATTTTGTGGTTGCTATTTCACGGGTCCTAGAGTATGTCTAGATTGTAGATTTATTGGGTGCCTTTTGGATATGACTCAATTTCAAATATCCTCTAATTTGGTTACCGGTGGAGGAGTACCAACCTCAATATCAACTGTGTGATTACGAGGAGGAATATTTTCCACATCAGCTAACAACTAGTCCATGTTACAGGGCTACTAAGGAGGAAACTATTAATTCTTATAATTTGACGGAGTTTCATATGAATTATAACAATAGGCTCTGAAGTATTTTTCATGAGGGCATGTGATTGCTTCAACTTATGGGGAGATGTTGGGTGCAGGATTTGTGCATATTTTGAATACATTTTTTCCCATATCCTTCACCATTTCACCTTTGATCCCGTGGACTTTAGATCACAATTACCTTTTTCCCAATTATAAGTATTCATTTTTGTTATGACATATTACTTTTCCATTTTTGTTAAATATGGATGAGGTGGTATCCTTTTTTATGGCTAACCAAGGCAATTGTGGAAAAATGGATTTATGGCACTATTTCTTTCAGGTGATGCTTCCAAGACCATGACTAAAGGATGAAAAAAAGATTTTGAGTACTTGTTGTTACACCTCAAACATTTTTGTTACACCTCAGGCATTGTTGTTACACTACGAATTGTTGTTACACCGCGGGACATTGACTACTCCACAACCATTTAAGACAGTGGGTAGTATTCCACTAGACATCTCTCATGAAGATTGTATTATTTATGGGCAACTACAGAATCAAGACAGTTGTTATTTTGAGAAATGATGTAACAACAATAAGCCTTGTATTTAGAACTTGTTGTAACGATTTCTATTTTCTCTCGATATTGATTAGCATGAGAATCATGATATTCTCATGACTTATCTATTTCTTATTTTGGACATGTCAATCTTATAAAGGAAACTCAGTGCCATGTAAACAAGCACAAGTATCGTTATTTTTCTCTTGTAATTCACGACCTTTTCTTAATACAAAGAGTAGTGTTGTTGATGGTTTCACAAGTGTGGTATTGAATTTTTATTAATTCATATTTCATCCCTGCACCCCGCTAGGGAGGAAGGGCCCTCCTGTTTAGTAGGGATTGTAGTAGCATAGTGGTAGATCAATTATTTTTCCTTTCTATAAGTGTGAAATTATTTATGTCACTGTGTAATTTGCAGAATGGTTTATTTTTGTTTCTAGATTTATGATATGTTGTCACACAAGATTTATTTGAACATAATATTCGGTCATCGAGATGAGTTAGTGGTGTGGTGTGTGGCACACCCTTTTCTTTGGTAACATGAAGTGTGGTTTCATCTCAGTAGAATGTTTTTGATTTCTGCATGTGTTACTTTCTGCAATTAGAAACAATGACATTTGTTTTTCCTTTTAGTTTCACTCTTGGCTGAAGTGTATCAGCACAGACAATGCATAATCCTTTGAAATAAATAGACCTACCCTTGGTTGACAATTAATGGCTGCGATTCAGTCATATTAATAGTGATTAAATTGACTCCACAGGAGCCTCGGTAGAGATTAAAAAGTTCCTTGGCACAGTTACTCATGAAAAAACCTCAAATCAAACTAATGTCTGGTTTCTATTGAAACTATCAAAGAACATTAAAAAAAATTTACACGAGTGGCTCTAGTCGATCTTGGAGTAATATTGCAAAGAACAAGAATTAAAAGATCAAACCTATGTCGAACATATAAAAACTTCTACGACAATTTACATAACATAGTCATTTGCATGAGACCAACCCTATTACATAAATTACTTTTAGATAAAGGTGTAGGCCACATCTTTGAATATTGTCCACTGTTAGGGATTCCATTCAATCCTAACAGGAAGAAGGACTAGATGAAGCGGCATAATTTTCTGGATGCTCAGTGTAAAGAGACAAAAAAAGCATGGGACTATATTTTAGGTAAATAAGTATGGTCAACTCCCTCGCGAACTAACACTATTAAGATTGACATGGGGGCATAGGAGATCATGAGGAATAAAATGGAAAATAAAAGAATAAAATAAAAATCTATAAAATTATTATAGCCAAGAAATATGGAAGGGAATAATTCGTCTAATAATCAAAAGAAACAAGAAAAGAACAGACTAAATAGTGACTCACAATACAAGAAATTGACTGACATAAAAAAAATGAGCAATGAACCTAAGACAATGTCCTCAGGAAAAAAATAGGAAACAAGAATACTAGAAGAAAAGAATGAAGAGTTGGGAGTGTGAGAGTGAATATCCACGAGACTCCTCAAAAGAGTTGAAAGGTGTGGCAGCTCTCACCCCAATAAAGAATGAAGGTTAAATGATAACTCCAAGAGGACAAGTAGATGCTATGGAAATAGATGGTTCTATCCTAGCTATAAGAAATACTCCAAGGATATCCTTGTTGAGTCCCATCATAAGATAATTTCTTCATTCGAGGAATTATTATGAATTATCTACAATATAGTACATCGACGATTAACAAAGAAACCCTCAAGAAAATGAAAATTGTATTTAAAATGAATTAAATAATAATAATGAATTAAAATGAATAATTCTCCAATTTCCTAACCTCACAATCATAACCCCCCTTCCACAACTCGTATCTATTGAAGAAAACCGAAGTTCAAAATTGGTCAACGAAGAGTCGCGACCGAAAATAAGTTGATTGATGAAATATATAGATAGGAAGTGATAGAATGATGAATAGTTATATCAAGTCATCAACATAAGAGAGGAAAGTAAATACCTAAGCTCTGATGAGAAAACTAATGAAAATGATTAGTTTCACCTGCCTTTGCACCAAACGACCAAGATGGGACTAAATCATATACCCATATATGAAGGAGATGGATATCCAAAGAGGCATTGGTATAATTTTTGAAAACTTCTGGGTTGCAAATGACATCATCGATGAAGAAAGGAAAATGGCACAATTTTTTGCAGCGCTAAGGAAATGATCCCTAACATGGTTTATGAATTTAACAGAAAAATAAATTAAGACGAAGGATGAGATCAATACCAACTTTCTCACCTTATTTAAAGCATAATATTTTAAGCACTTGGCTGCACAAAAGTTTAAAGAAATAAAACAAAGACTTAATGAATATGTATTTATATACAAAAAATCCTTCAAAGATTTATTAAGTTAGATTCCATACATTATCAATGAGAATCTACTAGGACAATGGTATTTGTCTAGACTACTTCAAAAAATACATGGGACACTTTGAATGCATGAAATAAAGACATGTGAAGAATCTATTAAATTATCAAAGCAAATTGAGAAAGACGATGAAAATCAATCAATCAATGCACCAATGGAAAATAAGGTTGAAGATAGTTTAAACCAACTACATAACTCTTTACTGCAATTATTTCTCCAAAATAATCACTTATGGTGGACCAATTTCCACATGGAAGGACATACAAAAGATAATGTAAGTTCTTAGAATATTTTAACCAAGACATTAGAAGAATACAAGATGATATCTATTGTGATATTTGTCAAGATGGTTTTTATCTCTCTACTAAATTTTTCTAGTATAACCTATGAAATTATAAACTAAAATGGTGTGCAAGTTGTGAAGACATTGCACATTCCACCCAATAATGTCCATTGAATAGAAAAAATAAACCCAATTATCATGTTGTATATAATAACCAAGCCACCGACCAACTATCAAAACCACATCCATTTAATGAAAGAGGATGAGGTTGACAATGTTATGGTGGTTGACGAGGTAGTTATAATAACAAAGGTTGGGGTAGGGGTTGAGGACGTGGGAGATTTTACTGCTATACTTATTAGCAAGAGGAACATATTGCAACTGAATGTACCTTAAAAGATAAAATTGAATTACTCTTTTGCAACATGTGTGGTCTAGGTGACAACTCACTGGAAGACTATCCAAAAATCATATAAAAGGTTTTAAATAAAAGATATTTCAATTTACTACAAAATCTCTCAGAGCATGAAATTATAAAATCTAAAAACCTTCATGTAGTGAGAATGTCATGAGCTGAAATAGATAGTAACGATTCGAACAAATCAAGTGATATGACCTGTCAAGAATTCAACAGAGTATCCATATGTACAACAACAAATCAAACAATGTCTAGAGAAATTGAATTCCTTATGAAAGAAATTGAAGAACAAAGAGTATGTAAGGACATAATCTTAGAGGATTTTTTCAAGCTTCTAAAGGAAGAACACTTTGTTTCCTGAATCATCGAATTATTGAATATGTTGAAAAATAGTAACAAAAATAGAGAAAGAGGGAGAAACATCAAACAACTTCCACATGGTATCCAAGTAGATGATCAAGACCCAAAAGTTGACTTGGAAATAAATGGTTTTATGGTTAAACAAATTTTTGTCGACTTTTAATATCAAGTAAATATTCTACCAAGGGACACATGGATTAGCATGGGATGAATAAGTCTACATAGAAAAACTAACTATATTAAAGTAGCCGACCAAAGGTTTATTGAACGAATCATAACACTACAAAAAATTCAAACATCGATAATGGGGATCCCGAATATAGTCTAATTTGAAGTCATCGACTCAGTCGATGGCATCCCTACTATCCAGCATTAGTTCATCGACCATGGGGATAGAGAATGAATGTGATTGTAACACTAGAAAATATAGAATCAAATTAAAAGGAAATAACAAAATTATCATCATTTCTTTAGATCCTCGTGAAGGCAATCCATGGGGAGGAATTTAATGAAATGTTGAACTCCATCGATAGATACTAACATACTAAGGTGTAGCTAGATTTTGTTGGCTTCTCTAAAACCCCTCACATCCACCTATATCTAAATCTAAATATGAATTGCAGGTATAGTTCGGTGTTGAAATCACTCCCTTAAAATCATGCATCTTAAGAGCCATAATCTTGTGCCAATCCAACAGTCGAATCTCTCTCTAATGTCCTTGAATCTCTCTATGACAATTAATGATTAGTTTCTAATGAAACTTTCGAATCCACACGAAAACTAAAAAATATTTCCAAATAATTGAGCCTCCATCTTCAACCTGTTGCATTCAACAATAGTTCCAACTAAAGGTGAAAGCGAAAATAAACAATGGAGTCACCATTAAATCTAAACTTCACTCTCAAAAAGATTAGGAGTGCTATAATAAACATCCGCATGAGGGAAAATAAACTTTAGTTTATCCTTATTCAACTATTTTAATGGTATCCTACTTTCAACACCAACCCCTGCCTAGCCAGAACTTTGAATTAATACCAAGTGTTTATTTTTACCCCAATGGGTGTATGAGATTTGGCCAATTTGGCAACACAAGGCTTTGAAATCTCACCCATGCAACATCATTAATTTTGGAACGTGACAAGTACAAAGGCTAATGTGATACGTGGTGGAAGCTTCATGATGTTCTTTGGGACATTATAACGATGTTGATGGCCATTGTGCATTGTGTTTTCACCCGAGAGATGAGAATTCAAGTTCTACAAGGTAATTCTTGCTTAGTTCACTTGGAGGGTCTCTTTGGAGGGCCAAGTTGAGGCAGTAATCGAGTGGAAGTTTTGGATTTTGCAACCTAATGGGATGTGTGGGGAGAAATCAGTTCAAGAGCTCAATCAAAAGTATGTGATCTAGGGACAAACCAATTAATGTAACTAGTTTAGTGGTCTTCTTTAGTTTAGGAATCTAGTGGATAAAGCACATGGAATACATTGTGGCTCCAGATTAGCATAGTAGTGAACTGTTGAGATAGGGGATATATCGACCCTTAGGTAATCTTGCATTCACGGTCTCTTACAAATTTCTTAGTGCCAGGTTGTGGGGATTAACTTATTTCTCAAAGGGAAAGTCTCCTGGGTAGAAGAAGACATTGGTCCATTTCCAATTACGTTGCTTTTGAATTATTGAGTCTGTGGTTAGACTCTGAGGTGGGTGCGCCTTTAGGGGAGTGTGTTGTTCAGAACCACACCTCTATTTAGGGGCTTGAGTGTGGAAGGGTCAAATCACTTCTAAACAATTGAAGCCTAAAGGCCTCTCCTTTATGTTTTTTCCCTTTTTAGGTCCAGGCGGGCTAGGAGTGGAGTGGAGAACATGTTCAAAGTGTGTTGTTCTTATTTTATTTCTGGTTAAACGTATAAGGGCCAGTGGGTCTAGGTGGTATCCAGTTTGGCATTGGACCTATTCATGAATGTTGAAAAAGATGATGAGGCAATGTGAATGAGCTGTAAGGCACACCTTCTGACCTAACCAACTAGGTGAGTGAGAAGCCAGGTGGATGACAAGTTAGTGGACGAAAGGGATAGGGACGAATTGGAGGGTGAGGTTGCCCATGACCAAGGCCTGTCCCTAGGTCATGTAGTATAAGTGTCATCATTAGGAATGATATCATACTAACTGCATCACATTTCAGTGAACCTAGATGTTATGAACTACTAGAGATATGATGATAGAAACGAAATAATTTCCTAAATCAATGATTTGAAGTTCAACCTATTGAAAAGTGTAACTAGGTTTGGTCTTCATAATGACATGTAATTTTGATTGATGTAATAAAATTATTTTTTCCTTGCTTCATGGGTTTCATGGGCAAGTGATTTTATTTATAGATGGCTCCCATTTAGAGCCTTAGGATTTATCATTAAGGTCAAAGAATTGATGTCATATATGAAGTGATCATCTTAAGAATATGTAAAATGTATATGACTCAATCTAGTGTATATAAAGCCTTGCAAAAGACAATGATGATCCTCCTGACTTGATGTCGGCCTGCAATATGAATAAAATAAACTATTTCATCTCACCCAAGTGTCACACCCATTCAAATGATCATGTCGGCTTGAATACATGAATGAACTACTATATATACCCAACTATGCTCTTCACATTAGTATACAGAAATTGGTCTCTGAGATTTTCTCATAACAATTACTATCAATAAGTTCATTGATTTTGGATGGATAACAAAAGAATATAATTTAGACTTTCTCTGAAATTCCGGTGATTAAGTACAATCAAAATTTGGATATATCTCTTTGATTTTCAGTTGTACAAGGCATGGATAATTTCAAATGGGTAAGCAAGAGACATCAAGTTCTAACTAGGGCTAATTACAGTCATAGTGAAAGAAGAAGAGACAAATTTGGATGTCTATAAGGAACTCAGGCAATCAATAGAGGAGAAGCGAGAATTATTTTAGGGATAATTTGAAGGTTTATTTCATGAGATAATAGTCTATATGTTACAGTAGAGGTCGACCACTATAAAGTGTTAGGAAGGAGCTACATCATAGTGTTTTGGTGTTGCTACAGTAGGCAAAATTTGGTGACATCATACTTCGATGCCATATCTAGCTTTTTGAAGATGCTCTCAGTTTGAAGAAGTTCGAAGAGGAAGAGGAGTCAAGAATAGAGAAATAGTGGCTTGGTCTTAGAGTGGTTAATAGATCAAGGGTCTTGGTCTTGGTATTTGTCAATTGGAATCTATATAAGAAGAATTTGTGCGGGTTTTCCTCTCAAAGTGTGAGAGATTTTTGCCTTGGCTTATAGCCTACATGATGTGTCTCTTGTGTATTTATGTTCATGAATTGGTTATTGTTTGATGAAGAAGAACACTAATAATGTAACATAAAGAAGATCCTAATCTAAATAAGTAAAAATCATTCACAAGAAGTCACCAAAGAAGAGAAATAATCTAATTCTAATGCCCTATATTTCTCAACATGGTATCAGAGCTAAGGTTTTGAATTCAAAGAAATGGAATCAAATCAAAGAGACACTCAAGGATTGAGTTTCAAGAAGGGCATCAAATAAAGTTTAATGTTATCAAAGCAAAAGATCAAGATATGCGTTGAAGAATAAAACTCTAGATCGAAGAAGAAGTCTACAACAACAAGAGTTTTTGTTTCTATAGGCATCATCAAAAGGCCACAAAGACCCTCATCAAGTTGTATACAAGGCAAGATAGTTCAAAGAAATTTAAAGATGAAGATCACATCATCTTATAGAAATTCAAAGCCCTAGAATTATTTCTGATCTACACTACAAGAGAAGTCGAAATATCTTGAATACTAGAAGGAATTGTCATCATGTTCAAGGTTATAAAGCAAGCGAGGATCCTATCCTTTTCCTTGACGAAGTTCGTTCAAGGAAGCAAAAAATCATTCTCATCAAAAGGAGCAACCTTCTGTATTGAAGAAAGGCTTTTTCATCTAGAAGAAGATCATCCAAGTGGGAGCACTAATACATCTTCTCCAACCATCATCAAAGTAATCAATATAAATATTTCATCTTCACTTGTCAAGTAAGTATCTTTCACTCTTTAATCAATTTGGTAAAATTAATTCGTGTTTGCAAGGAGATATATAAGTTGGATGGGTCATCGAAATTTCTTGCATGAAAAAGGTTGAAATATATAGTCCTCGAAGAAGGTGAATTCATTGAACGTATCAATGGAAAGGTCTCCTCTGAATACATGGAAAGGGATAAAAGGGCTCAAAGGATTCTTATGTAATCCGTGAAATATCCCTCATCCCTATATAGCAGTATTAGAGACATCAAAGATATATTATGATGGGCTGGTAGATCTATTCTCTGAAGATGTGACAAAGAAGGTCACATCACTTAGATCTGATCTACACAAATTGAAGGTATTAAATGATAAAGGGTTATCTTCAAAATATCTCAATTGCAAAGATCTAGGAGAGATAATCCTCATTGTTCTAAATTCACTAAATAATGAACAAGGTAATAATGTATATGAGTATAAGAAGGCTATCCCATTCAACAACTTGTAGTTTATATACAAGATAGAAGAAGATAGGTTGAGGTCAAAAGTGTTGAACGGTCAAAGGAAAGGATTCAGACACTTTGTCGAACGGAAAGAAGAACATAGCTAAGATTAAATGATATGAACATTAGATGAAATATTTTCCTTAGCTTAAGAAGGAAAATAACAATAAGGATAGATAATGATGCAGGAGCATCTAGACCTAGCCAACAATGTGATGGTGTGGTCACATGTTCTGGCTAATGAAAGTTTCGAGGAAGACTTGGTTGTTTAATTGTATTAATTTCAAATTATGTAAGTAGTTAATTGTTTCCTAATTCTAAATAGAATTGGGAATAAAAAGGCAAGTGATCCTCCCTACATGGAGATCAAGCCAATTAGCTATATTGATTAGTTAGAGTAGGATTTGATTTCTTAAAATATAGTGAATTCCTTCATTTATGGAAGGAAACCCTTAGATAGAACATATATGTAATTTTCTTTCTTTTCTGAAGTGGGGGAGAGAGAGAGGATTCATGAGGGAATTGTAAGCCTATAGGCAGATTAGGAATAGAGGCCACTAATTGAAGAATCAGGCCAAAGAGGAAAGACTCAGGAGGTTAGTATAGTGTGTGGATTGTATTTTGATAACAAAGATCTTTAATTTGTGTAATCGGCCAAGGCGAGACTCTGTAATTATTTTATGTTGAATGAATGATATTGTTATTTTATGATTGATTATCGAGACTGCAAAAACCCTTGTATGCTTTCAGATTCTATGTATTAAGGCCGCGTGATTATCCTTTTGTTTGTTATTTTTAAACACCTAAATCATATGATTGATAGAAGTTGTGGCTTTATTTTAAATATCATTGTTTGATGCAGGTCAGCGAAGTCCTTTTACATAGTTTTGGTCCCGCAAGTGAAAAATCTAGTTTACACTAAGAATGAGTGCAAAACATAGTTGGATTTGGAATTCGGACTTGAACCATTTATAGACGAGACTCTATACTTTATCGAGTCCATTAGACCAATATCAGATTGTCGCTTTGCAATAGAAGGACTCTAGACAGTGGGCATCGTAACTTGCAATTGGTTGACTCAATCATGGCCATTGGATCGTGATCAACTGCAACCATTGGATCGTGAAGGTAGTTTTGAAACAGTGCATGGTATTTCGAGTTTCGGAAGGACTGTAAGTGGTATTGAGTGGTGGTCACCCGATCCCATTCACCCTTCGACATATAACAACGAGGGTGAATAGGGAAACTGCTTTATCAGGTGGTTAATTCTCATGTTTATTCTCTGCCTAAAATAAGATGTGGGCCGTCGGATCCACTATGCATAGGTCGGTGATGGAGAATCAGCACGTCAATTTAAATGTTTAGAGTGAATGTTGACCATTGGATTGGAAAAGGGAATGAATGATGGAGATTAACTGATCGGAGCGCGAAGTAGGAAGGTGATGGAGCAAAGGACGAATCCGTCGATATATAGAAGTAGGCTTATAAATATTTCAGATCCAGATATATGTGTGGAGCGGGGTTTCTCGTGTATTTCCCGCATTTCTATGTATTGAGATAGAAGGTGTTAATCGAGGTTTTAAGGCATAAAGTGGAATAAAACACTTATGATAATGTAATGAGTCCCGATAGCTTAAGTGGTCCTAATTTTAAAGAAAAACCACCAAAACTATGCTTCCGATATATATATGTGGGCATGAAATTTAAAGGATTATAAAGGTGAAATAGTCCCGATAAGGTGTTAGGGTGTGGCAGCCATATGGTTGCATCATTTTTGGTGTCAAAGCAGGAAAAGGGAAGAAATTTCCTATGAGAAGGGTGTATTGCTTATGAAGGTTATTATTACAAAGGTATGAAAATAGCAACAGTTGAATGAATGGAAATGTTGGGCACGAGACTATAGCAGTGAGACTGTTGAAGAAATATTGGAAGTTCGTAGAGATTATAGCAAAACCTCATTCTAGCTGAGGCTTGGAATAGATAGAGATAGAGGAGTCCTTAAGAGAAGTGAGTGGAGCAACCAGAGAGAAAGAGAGCAATATTGCTCAGTATAAGTTCTAAGGAAAGAGGACTTGGAGAACAAGCAGAGGAGAAGCTTGGTGAGAATATCAACTTAGAGGAAGTTGATTGGTTGCAGGTGTAGAGCTCACACAGAAGAAAAGGTGGCTATGGAAAGTCATATGGAAGGTTTAGAAGAAGGCTACAAGATGAAGGAGAAGGGTGCTCAAACAATCCATAGGAAATAGATGAGTCAAGCAAAGATTGACAAGGAAATAGTTGAGATAAGAGAAGAACTTGATGTATTAGTAATGATGCTAGAGGAGAATCAAAGACAAGGTTGGGTCTTGAAGAGGAAGCTAGTGAAGTGGCCTAAGTTGCAGAGAAGGCTACAAGAAGAACGGGTAAAGTGGTTGATGAAAAACCTCAGAGAAGCAGAGGCAGAAATAGAAGTTTCCATTTGTAGACCAGAACAAGGTGAAATGTTGCATGAAGAGGATAATGGGAGATCAGCTGAAGATTTCATGGACTATTGGCATAGTGCAGAACAATTAGAAGATATGATGACAAGGGAAGCAGATGAGGCAATGAAGCCTTGTGATTTTAATTCTCATAGTTTGTGTATGTTTGCAGGATATGTAGAGGATGATGGACACTCTGGTGAAACTGTCATAAATAGGAATGGAGCTCTTAAGGTGAAGTATGATGGAGAATGCCTTTTAGAGGAAGAAAGTGTTGATTTATTGCAGTAGAGAAAGTTCATAGATGAAATTATGTTGGGTGTAAAACAGTGAGATGAAGATGATATGGATTAGAATTCTAACAAAAATTCCATAGTGGCACTACAAGAAGGTAAACAAATGAATTTTTTTAATGAAATTGATGAAATAAATTTGCAATACGATAGTGTAGAAAATAGGATAACTTAAGAGGATTCCCAGGAAAAGGGTGGAGCTGAGAATGGAAGTTGTGATGAACTGCTGGAGAGATTTCACATGGAAATAGAATTCTTGGAAGGATTGCTCAAGGAACCTGAAGGAGAAATGAAGCTTTCAGAACCTGATAAAGAAAAGGATATGGTTACTATGCATGATAAGGGTGAAATGTCTCTAACATTTATAGAGTTAAGTAAATGTTCAGACTCTTCAGCTAATGATGTGACTATAGATATGGAAGACAACATTAATAAATATGATGTTGAAATGAGAGAAATTGAGCAAAGATTATTTGAAGGTGAAATGGAAGATCAGGAACAACAAGTTATGGCCTCAGAGACATGAAGGAAATAGAAGTATTAATCCAGCAAGATAAAGATGGAAGGAACCAGAAATTTAAAAGAGATAATCAGCAACATGAGAATGAATTTGAGGAAGACATTAGATTGCAGAAGTATAGAAAATAGCATTAGAATGAAGAACAAGAGATTAGTCTGGCAGTACAAAGGAAGACAGATGAATACTGAAGATATAGATGGAGAATGAAGAAAAGGGTCAAGTGGAAGCTATTGCAACAGAGGTGGAATGGCAAGCTGATGAACGCGTTCAGGGAACTTGAAAAAATTCATATTGGTTTGTTAGAGAAGGAGAGTCTCAAAGAAATGGAGTCACAACAAGAAGGATCTACTGAAATCCAGAAGATCTATGATGGAAGATTGGTGCTTGAAGCATCAAAAGAGGATGAAAGGTATTTTATTTTAAAAATTGAAAGTTGTTGCGTGTTTTTAGGTCATGTAAACTTGAGGGAAAACATGCAGTTATTGGAAACTATCATATTAATAGGTGAAGAGATGACTACTCACAGTCATATGAAGAATAAAGACAAAAGCTACAGTCAAGTGAAGGAAGATGTCTAGTCAGATGACATCCAAAGGATAAGTCAAAAGGAGGATGGAAAAGGAATTATTGAGATCAAAGGAATGTTATGAAAGGAAGAGATCCATTCATGTAAATATGGAACAAAGAGTTTTCTCAGGAAAATTGATGAAGCTAATACAAACCAAATGGAGAATCTTATGAAGACCTTGGTGTCTCATAGTTTTGAAACTAATATTTTGCATGTAAATGTAGGATGCACTAAAGTAAGGCAATTGTTTAGTGTTGTCATAAGTGAAAGGAAAAGTAAAGATATGATTTCTCAGAAGTTAGAAGAAGGAAATTCACATAATCTTGTGATGTAGAGGAAAGGGTAGCTATTAAACATAGCTGTAGTGAATTATGTAGATATTGGACAACTATTGAAGGTTGAAGCAAAAGGAGAACAACTACTGAAGGTTGATATAGAGGAATTTGTAGATATTAAATAGTTATTGAAGATTATTGACCTTGAAGAAAGCCAGAGTAAAGAAGGACTATATGGAAAATAAGTTGTCAAAAATGTTGGCATAATGAAGAAACAGGGTAAAGCATTTGTGTTTAATGAATTTATTGATTCTGGTGAAAATTTATATGCAAGAACAAGGCAATGTGAAGTCAATTTGAAACAAGGAATTGATTATGAAGATGAGATTGAAGTAAGGAAGGATGAGATCAGAATGTCTCAGAAATATGGAATGATGTTGAATCTACAGTATGGAACTGTTGAACTAGATATGAGTTCAGGAGATAATAATAACATGAATACTATTGTACAATAGGTATTTATTGATGAAGAAGAGGCTGAAGATGACATTTCAGAAGCAGACAAATATGATGCCATGATCCTTAAGGGTGCAGAAATTAAGTTACTAGAAGAAGAGGTATTCCATGTACCTAAGCAAGCAGGAATAATTCTTAGTTTTCAAGAAATTTGTGGAGTTGCAGGTATACTGAGAATTGAAGTAAGAAGAAGTGAAGCCATGAATGAGAAACTAGAAGAAGAAACTGAAATTGTTGCAAAGGATCAATGGAGAAGGCATTTGTACATTTTAGAAATGTATATGGAAAAATATTGGCACAGGGATTATGATGTTCTTATGCAAGAACACATCTAGTTGCAAGAGGATAGTATTGATCATCTGAGAAGTGAAGTGGACAAAGAAATTGATGAGTTTTGGAGACTCATACAACAACATTCCAATAAACTAAATAGAGGACAAAAGAAAGAAGGAAGATTGGCTAGAAAGAATGGTATAGGTGAAGGTAATGGTAAATTGCAAATTAAAGTGTGGAAGCCTGACATAAATTGTGATGATGAGCAAAAAGCAGTAAGTTATATGAAAAAGACAGTAGCAGACAGTGAGACCATAGCTAATGAGGCAATACAGCATAAAGTATGGAGACCTAAAGAACGACAACAAACAACAGTAGTAACCAAGGGTAGACTATCAAACAATGTATGGGATCCAGGAGGACACAGATTAGAAGCACATGATCAGGAGATCATGATTATTTTTAACCTTGGGAGTCTGATGCAGGAGCATCTAGACCTAGCCAGCAATGTGATGGTGTGGTCACATGTTGTGGCTAATGAAAGTTTGGAAGAAGACTTGGTTGTTTAATTGTATTAATTTCAAATTATATAAGTAGTTAATTGTTGCGTAATTCTGAACAAAATTGGGAATAAAATGGCAAGTGATCCTCCCTGCGTGGAGATCAAGCCAATTAGCTATATTGATTAGTTAGAGTAGGATTTGATTTCTTAAAACATAGTGAATTCCTTCATTTATGGAAGGAAACTGTTAGATAGAACATATATGTAATTTTCCTTCTTAATTTTGAAGATGGGGAGAGAGAGAGGATTCACGAGGGAATTGTAAGCCTACAGGGAGATTAGGAACAGAGGCCACTAATTGAAGAATCAGGCCAAAGAGGAAAGACTTAGGAGGGTAGTATAGTGTGTGGATTGTATTTTGATAACATAGATCTTTAATTTCTGTAATCAGCTAGGGCGAGACTCTGTAATTGTTTTATTTTGAATGAATGATATTGTTGTGTTATGATTGATTATCGGGCCTATGGAAACCCTTGTATGCTTTCAGATTCTATGTATTCAGGCTGGGTGATTATCCTTTTGTTTGTTATGTTGAAATGCCTAAATCGTATGATTGATAGAATTCATGGCTTTATTTTAAATATCATTGTTTGATGCGGCTCGGTGAAGTATTTTTACATAGTTTTGGTTCCACAAGCAAAAAACCTAGTTTACACTAAGAATGAGCACAAAACATAGTTAGATTTGGAATCTGGACTTCCACCATTTATAGATGAGACTCTATACTTTATCGGGTCCATTAGACTGATATTAGATCAGTGATTTAAAATAGAAGGACTCTAGACAGTAGGAATCACGACTTGCGATTGGCCGACTCAATTGTGGCCATTGGATCATGATCAACCGCGACCGTTGGATCATGATGGTAGTTTCAAAACAGTGCATGATATTTCAGGTGGCGGAAGGACAGTAAGCAGTGTTGAGTGGTGGTCACCCAATCCCATTCACCCTTCGACACATAGCATCGAGGGTGAACAGGGAAACCGCTTTATCGGGCAGTTAGTTCCCATGTTTATTGTCTGCCTAGAATACGATATGGGCCGTCGGATCCACTACGTGTAGGTTGATGATGGAGAGTCGACACGTCAATTTAAAAGTTCAGAGTGAATTCTGACCATTGGATTAGAAAAGGGAATGAGTGGAGATCAGCCGATCGGAGAGCGGTGATTGGAGCGCGTAGTAGGAAGGCGATGGACCAAAGGATGGATCCACCGATATATAGAAGAGGGCTTATAAATATTTGAGATCTGGATATATGTGTGGAGTGAGGTTTCCCGTGTATTTCCCACGTTTCTATGTATTGTGATAAAAGGTGTCGGTTGGGGTTTTAAGGCATAAATTGGAATAAAACACTTACAATAATGTAATGAGTCCCGATAGCTTAAGTGGTCCCAATTTTAAAGAAAAAGCACCAAAATTACGCTTCTGACATATATATGTGGGCATGAAATTTCAAGGCTTATAAGGGTGAAATAGTCCCGATAAGGTGTTAGGGTGTGGCAGCCATATGGTTGCATCAAATAAGAAGTCCATTTCATCAAAGAAGTGGAGGATGATAAAAGAAGGAAGTCCAAGGAAGAGAAGCATTAGAAGCAGGAGCTCGTGACATCACCATAGGGAAACATGAGAGACCACTGGAACAAAATGTATGGTAGTCAAATTTGAAGTATATATCTCTTTGTGACCTCATTGGAAAATTAAAAGAAGTCATCTAGGACATGTATCATCATACATCAGTTTAAAAGGGAAACATCTACTGAATAAGGATATACAAGATGGAATCCTCATTGAAGAATTCATCGATCTAGAGAGGAGGCAAGTGTTTCATGAGGAACTCCCACTTATCTAGTTCATGGTATGATGGTATGATGACATGAGAGATGAAGAAGATCGAGTTTAATATATTTTCAATAAATGAAGTTGTTGAAAGAACCGTAGATGACCTAAAGGTAAATAAGGTATGCTTTTATTTAATGTTATAAAGTTATGTCATATGGTTATAGGTAACAAGGATCACGACTTCTAGTTTGAGAAGCATGATCAAAGGAAAGGAATCTCCTCCTATGAAAGAATGTTAGAAGGCATGAGTCGCAATAGATGAAATCAACATAATATGTCCTCATATGTTGTATGAGGTGGTTGACTATGATTGAGGAAATATGATTGGTAGTACCTAGAAATGAAGTGTGTGAAGAGATAAAAAGAGGTCGTGATAATATGAAATGATGGAAGAAGGCACTTGACATTCGAAGTCCAAGAAAATGTGACTATAATATTTCCCAAAGAGATGTAAGGAGTTTGATGGAAGTCGGGAAAATATAGAGACCCTTGACAATGAATATATGTGGGAGATGTTCCAATTTTCATGCATGATGTCGATACTTATATGAATATGTCATGGTGAAATATCATCACAAAGGTAATTCTAATTTGAAGTGTTCATTGATTATTTTTGAACTAACATTTGGTTGGGCTTATGTAGGATTGTCAAAGGGAATATCTGTGAATGACTTCCATGTAGAGCATTTAGAAGGATGTAATGTCCTTCTGAAAATATGGCGTGAAAGAAAAATAACATAAATAAAAGTCAGATGGAAAATATGATGGATCACTTTCTGATGAGTTGAATACATGACTAACTTATGAATAAAGTGATGGATGATCTATGCCCTATATAGAAATTCCAAAAGATGAAGACTCCTTGATGAAAAATAAATTTATGACATCGAATAAAGGACTCTTCAAGAAATTGCTTGTTTTAGGATCTCCACATAAGGATCTGCGATAGGTCCTTGGTTGAGAGGGAGCGTAAGATGAAGTTTCTTACTTGGAAGAAACTTGGGAAATTCCTAAGGAGGAATCTTAGGTACATTCCTTTGTGATAGGAATGAGTAAATTCCTTTAATGGAATAAAACCTCCCAGGTTGAAAAGGAGAGATTTACACATTTTTTAGATCTTCTCTTGGGAAGATAGAATGGATGATTGTTTAATCATTTAGCATCCGATGCTCTTAGGGGATGCGATAGGGTATTCCATGAAAGAGTAGTCGTGGAGGACTACTATTATTTTGGTACTAGGGAGTCCACCAAAATAATATTCCTATGGAGCATATCCTGAGTGAACCTAGGTGGGGTATGTTGCTAGAGAGACTATTATGAGCATGCCTATAACTCATTGGTGGCACCAGCATTGTGTTATGATCTTGTGGAGAGATAGAGATGATAGTCAAGGCCTTGCTCTATGACAATTTTGGTTGATACGATGTGAAATAAATAAGTTACAAATATGAATTTTTCTGATGAGGAATCATTCAGATTGAGAATGACCAAGTAACATTATGAATATCTCCCTAGTTAAGAGGGAGTGTTGAAAAGTGTAACTAGGTTTAGTCTTCATACAATATGTAATTGTGATTGATGTAATGAAATTATTTTTTCCTTTCTTCATGGGTTTCATGAGAAAGTGAATTTATTTTTATATGGCTCCCACTGAGAGCCTTAGGATTTGTCATTAAGGTCAAAGAATTAATGTCATATATGAAGAGCTCTTCTTGAGTGTATTTAAAATGTATATGATTCAATCTGGTGTCTTGAAAGCCCTCCAAAAGACAATCAAAATCCTATTGACTTGATGTCATCCTACAATACGAATAAAATAACCTATGTCAACTCACCCAAGTGTCACACCCATTGGAATGATCATGTCATCTTGAATACATGGATGAACTACTATATATACCCAGCTAGGCTCTTTACATTAGTGCACAAAAATTTAGATCTATCTTTGAGATTTTTGCATAACAATTAGAGTCAAGAATTTGATTTCAGATGGATAATAGAAGATCATAATTTGGATTTTATCAGAAATTTCAGTGATCAAGTATGGTCAAAAGTTCGGATATATCTCTATGATTTTTTATTGGACAAGGAATGAATAAATTTATATGGGTAAGGAAGAGACAACGAGTTCTTAGTAGGGTTGATTACAGTCACAAGGAAATAAGAAGAGACAAACTTGGATGTTTAAAAGGAAGTCAGAAAATCAATAGAGGAGTAGTGAGAATTCTTTTAGGGCTAATATGAAGGTCTATTTTGTGAGATGGTAGTCTCAATATTACAGCAGAGGAAGACCACTATAAAGTTCTAGGAATGATCTACATCACAGTGTTTCGGTGTTGCTACAATAGTCACAATTTGGTGATATCATATTTCTGTGCCATATCTAGCTCGTTGAAGATGATCTCAGTTTGAAGAAGGTTAAAGAGGAAGAGGAGTCAAGAATAGATAACTAGTGCCTTGATCTTGGAGTGGCCAATAGATCAAGGGTCTTGATCTTGGTATTCGTCAATTGGAATCTCTATAAGAAGAATTTGTGCAGGTTTTCCTCTTAGAGATGAGAGGTTTCGGCCCTGTCTTATAGCCTACATGATGTGTCCCTTGTGTATTTATGTTCATGCATTGGTTATTGTTTGATGAATAAGAACAATAATAATCTAACGCGAAGAAGATCCTAATCTAATTAAGTAAAAGGAATTCACAAGTAGTCACCAAAGAAGAGAAATCATCTCAACACAACTAAGGTAAAATCAACGAGTGCCTTTCCTCAGTCAGGTACAATCAATGTCACTACAATGAAATATTTGAATAAATTAAAGCTTTCTTGGCACAGATTGACTATCTTTGAAATGAAGGTCATGGCCCTCCAGTGGTTCTAGGAAACATTCATGGATAGAACCCACCCCCTTTCACATCAAATTGGTTAGTTGTCTCTTGATTTTGCTTTTATTTGGGTTATTATGCTATTTAAATAAGTTAATTGTGGTTTTATCCCTTTTGGGATTTCACCTTACATCTTATGTGTTCATGTGTGATGTGCTTATGTGTTGATTTCATATGTATTTTTTATTATGGTTTATGGTTGATGATGCTTATATGTTGATTGTTTACTCTCATGTTTATATGGTGTTGTCTAACTAATGCGTGATTCAATTAATAACTGTAAAAGAAGGAAAAAATTGGTTAAAATGATCTATTCGATAAAATACTAATTCACTTCCCCTCTCAGTATCACCACACTTCCAACAATGCCCACTAAAGTTGAGAACTATAGTTAATGGTACAACTAGGGGTTGTCTAAGGTAGTCTATGACATGATCAATGCTACCTTTATTGTATTTTATGTTCGAATGGAATTGTTGTAGGTATGTTAACCATTTATGATGGTGGTCATTTAGCAACTTCCATTTTGTCTACATAAATTATAGAGGTATGTGACCATTGCGGATTATCGTCTCCTTCGCTAAAATATAATATTTTTTTGTCGATAACCTACACGTAGGAAAACATATCTTTATCATAGGTGGGTTATATCCAAACACTATCATAGAGAATTTCAAATTTATGTTCCATTGAATTTCCATTCTAAACAAGGACTCAACCAACTTCATCGTTAAAGGCATTTGTCTCAATCTCAAATGGTCGTTACAGGTCTAGTAGGATGAGAACTAGTGCAAAGAAAATGTGGTGTTTTAGTTCATAAAATTCCTTCTATCATAACTCAGAATAAAAATATCCTCCTTTGTTTCACCCTTTCTCAATTGACTTAAAGGCCAAGCGATATAAGAGAACCCCAACAAGAATATCTGAGGGAAGTTAGGAAGGCCTAAGAAGTTGTGAAGCTCTGTTAGAGTCATCGGGACTGTCCATTCTTGAATGACATGGATCTTGGCTAGATCCACATTCACAAAATTCTTATTAATAATCTATCCTAGGCATTGGACCTTGTTCATGAAAAATGATTGTTTTTCCAAGTTAGCACATCATTTTTTCTACCACAGAGTGTGAAGAAAACACTAAATATGTTGTAGATGTTTTCCCAGCACTTGTTGAAGCAAGGATATCATCTAGCTATACAACCACAAAAGACTTGGTGAAAGGCCACAAGGAATCATCTATCAACCTATTGAAAGTTGTCATATAATTTTCTAAACTAAACGACAAACCACTAAAGAATACCCTCAGAATTCAAAGTAGTCATCCATACAATCGCTAATTATATTATGACATGGTGGCAATTGCACCTCTAATCAATATTACTAAACTTCTTGGCCACCTTGAGCTAGTCAAGAAGGTTTTTAACCTAAGTAATTAGGTACTAGTTATTCACTGTGATTTTGTGTAGGGAAAAATAATTAATGTTGAGTTAGTAGGTCCTACTTTTATTATGCATGAGTACAATTGGGCTTCCATGGGCTGCGAAATTTGGTTAGGTGTGCCTTATTTAGAGTATCTCTTTGAATTGTTTCTTGATTTCATTAGTTTATATAAGACAATAGTGGTAGATTGGCTAATTGGGTAGAGGTCTATTAGGGGTCAATTTGATTGAATTCTTGACATGAGAGTACAAAGCTACCCTAATGGGTGAGGAGAAGATGTCTTTGTATTCTTCCATGACCTTCTCCATTGTCCTCTATTGCATGGAGGAGCTCTTTATGGAGGCCATGGATGTGGACACAATATTACCCTTACTTTGAGAGTGAATCAATAAGAGGAAAAATTTCCTAGTTCTATACATGATCTTAATACAGTTCTTAGAAAAGATCAGAGAAATGGAAGTACGCAAGTCTACCTCTAGTATAACAGAATGCTTCCACATGTATGACTGGACTAAAATAACATCACAAACTTCAAGCAGACAAATATCACATAATACATCATCCTTGAAGTGCTTGATTTCATAAGGTAAGTGGCACTATTGGCTAAGGAAAAGATCTCACCCTTGGTAGAGCCACCTAATAGTGTATGGTTATCAGTGATGTTGTTGGTAGGCCCAATAACTTTAAAAACTCTACTACAATGATATTCTCTTGACTCTCACTATCAATAATGAAAGGCAGTGGATCAACCTTCACCCACATATGTAAGTCAAAGAGTTTCTCACCTTCTTCTAGATGTTCGAGCTCATTTGGTATACCATGGTCATGGAAATGGCGCCATTGGGTTTTACATCAATGATATTTTTCCCCTTGTCAAGGTATAGCTCATAAAAAGAACCTGCATCTGACTCTGATCCTTTTAGTTTGGTAACTAATGATTTCCTTATGCAACATTCATTAGATTTATGAGAGGAGATCTTGTGCAACTCACACCACTTTCCCATGTGTTTATTCATCTTCCCATTACTATTCCTTGTTTGTGGCACAAATCGGTTATCCTTGGGCGGTTTTCCCTAGCTCTATCCATTATTATGTGATTTTGGGATTACCTTGGCATACTTATACTATGAGGGATTCACAAATCAAAAGTAACTCTTATTTCATTTAATATTTTACTCAATTGTGATGACATACCATTATGTTATGCCAAGTGAGTAAATGTCTAAGAAATCCATTTTTGTCTAAATTTTTGTATGTAGAAATGCACACTACTTGAGCACTAGATGTTGCTAAGAGTCTTATATACCCAAGTTGGCACATAAGGTGTGAAATTTTGTGAACTATACCTCTACTTGGTCCATCTCCTACCATAGTGCGGTCCATATCATGTGATGGTATTCATAGCTTCTAATGGGGTGATATTGTTCCTTAACAACTTCCCTAAAAGAGTCACAAGTTAGTGAAATTCAAAATAGTGTGGAGTCCTCCATGTCCTTTTGCTCATGGTAAGTTTCCCACCAATCCTTGACATGGGGCCATCCTTCAAGAGTGTAAAGGTAATATTTTCTCTATCAGAACAATTGTGCATTGAAAAGTACCCTTCTATATAATTTAACAATTTGTCCAAAGCATTGACATCTATATGGCCTTCAAATATAGGAATATGAAAATTAACTTATACCTTGAAGGGGGTTACACCTTAAATGTGGCCACTTGATGAAGATGCATCCTCTATTGGAATCCATCGAAGGATCTCATAAAAATTATCCATCACTTGCTCCTTTTTCACTTGAGGGATTCTTCAAGAAATAGTTTAATGTAATATCCTATTGCCTCATCATTATTTTCTTCTGCAATGCAAGGCTCATGAGGTCAGAGAGGAAGGTCTTGCAAGGGCTCAAGTAGTTTGAGTCCCAACTCCCTATACAGACCTCATTGGGGACATGAACTTAAGAATAGATGAAAAGTAGATTACACTAATACCACTAATATGAAAATATGAGGGGAATGAAATGGTACATAAATTGGTAACCAAAATATATAGATACAATGAAACTTGAATTTTATTAATAAATAGAATGTGCTAAAGATACATCAATATAGAATGAAAACAAGCTAGCTTGAGCGATGGTAGATTATCTCTGAGAAGAGATGTGATGGCTATGTGCCTTCACTGTATGATCTTACAATCAGGCTACAAGGAATTTTTTTCATAAAGAAGCAATGAGAAAACCTTAAACATCAAAAACACCTAACCCTATTAGATGAAGCACCAAAAGGCTTATGGGCCTTGATAGGGTATCTTGGAATTCCAACTTCATAGGATCCTAACTAGCATTTGCACCAGACGTTGCAAAGAAAACGTCGTAAGGCAATAGATAACATATAACACTATGTAAAGCAATCGATAACATATAACACTATGTAAAGCAATCGATAACATATAACACTAATTAACGCTTCTTTTCCCCACCACCTCCGAGCTGACACCTGCTGTGCTGGCAACCAACACCCGCGCAATTTCAAACGATCCCTCGCGCCAAACATTCATTTGCTCCATTCGCACAACCAGAACAGGTCCTCTCGAGCATTCATTTCTCCTGTTCACGGTGCTTGCTCACCTTGTAGGTCCGCTCGCGGTGCTGAATCCCGGCAGGCTGTGCCCTAGGCGTAAGGTAAATTATACTCTGTGAACAATGACATCCACCATTTTGGCGGGCGCTCGGAAGGCCCATGCATACGAATCCCACCCGGTGCTTCTATAAATTGTCTGCATTGGCAACTCCCAGCATCTGGCGAAACAGATACATTCAAGGTCTCCATTTGGGCACAGGTTCAAGCGACGCTGAAGGTGTTTTCCCATTGCATCGTAATCAGTTACCAGATTTATAACGAACCACTTAGCCATTCAGACATCTTCAATAGTTTTTAGGACGTGGTTTAATGGTTAATAGTTAAGTAGGGAGGTCTAATCGCAAACAAAATTATATATATCTGAAAATTGCTCCAAACGCGGTCCAATCTCAAGCAAAATTATATATATCTGAAAACTGCTCCAAACACAATTTTTTTAGTTGAAAAAAATACAATAAACCACCGCCATTACAATTGCAAACTCAAGCTCCGGCATCCAGTGTGCTTGATTGTGTACTACCCACTTAGCCATGGAGGTCATGAAAATGAGATAATCCTAAACCACCGCCATTGCAAGCTTCCTACATCCACTGTGCGTGCCTGTGCACTTTGCCAGGTGCATAGTTTATTTGGGCTTTTCATTGGGGTGAGATTTTGAGTACAAATATATTCAATTCTGTGAGAGGAATTTGGTGCACATTAATTTTCACATGCTTGCTAGGAAGGATGACCATGGAAAAATGCAAGGGCACCAACCGGTGGAGCATTGATGTAAGTAGTAGGCTCAGACTACCTGAAGTATTTTGCCACATTTGCTTTATCCTCCTTTTCAATTGAAAACATTTTCCAATTCTCCTTTGGTGTGCTGCCATTGCTTTCTGCAATAAATGAATTATACCTGGCTATTTTAGCAACAAAAAATATAATTGCAAGTGAATCTCATTTTCGTGTTAGATCAACAACCTTTTT
>APFE030782947.1:164803-176954 GCA_000404065.3 Pinus taeda
TTTTCTTTTGGTGTTTTGGCACTGCTCATGTGAGTCATTTGATCATTAATGCTCAAAATGCTACAAGTAAGAGTCCTGTGATTATTAGTTTCCCATTTGTTGATTCTAGCAGTTCATATGGTACGTTTGACTTCATCTTCTTCCAGAATGCTAAATGATCTTGTTCAATAATGGAATTCCCATTTGCAGCTTCCAGATGAAATCCCATGCTGTTAAATTTTACAACCAGATCTGTTTTAGACAAAGAAGAAAGTTAAGCTAGCTACAACCATGGTTCTGGTGTACTTTGAGACTTATAATTTGCATGGGTGTTTGTTGTATTGCTTGTTCTTTTTCAAATAGGTAACCAACCTGAAAATTAAATTCTGGCCTTCCTTATGAACAGACCATTAGCTTTGGTATCAAATATTGGAAAAAATTCCAATGATCAAAGAGAGATATTGAGCTTGTGTTCGCAACACTAGAATGCTCAACAATTGGAATCAAATTTATTGATTAAGGCATGAATGTACAACAAATAAAAGACATACCATCCCCTGAAATATTTTAATTTTAGCAGAAAGAATGATGTTTTCACAGTGGACAAATATTAGAGAGTAAAATATACGATAGAGAATTGCAGTGCTTTGGAAATAAAATGCATGAGTCAACCTTACATTATCTGGAATTCTCCCACACTTACAAAGTGTGACTACAATTTATCTATTCAAGTTGTTGCCTCATTATCATGTTGTCTTCTCTGTTGCATTCTCCTCTGTCTGTCTTTTTTTGTGACAATTTTTGTTCCCTCATTATATATTTTTTTATTATTTAATTAAATGTATTCAATACTTCTCTATAGATAAAGGCTAAAATAATTTTTTCTTCCTAAAGGGCTATTCATAAAGCAAGGGTCAGTTAACCTTCCTAAAGTACTATTCAGCTGTCCTTACATAGATAGTAAGACAAAACCTTGCTTTCTAGGAGATGCAGGTCCAAAGGATATGTGAAGATTAACAAAAAATCTAACATTCATTATATTTATCTTGCATCTTTTAGTTGATGTATTTCCTACATTTGCTATCCTTGCTAAACATGATTATTTGTTTGCCTCTTGTTAGAAAGGGGTAATTCGGGGATAATTGTTGCACAAGGCCTTGGGCTAACTTGGAATGTGTGTTACTCAATGTAAAATTTTGTTGTTGTTAACTCAATGTAGCTTAGTGTTAGTGCCACCTGATTCAAGAAAAAAATGAAGTTGGATAAATAAGCTTAGAGTGTATTGTCTGAAGATCCAAGGCCCAAATTATTTGTTGAAGCCTGAATTTTATATTACCATGTATTGACTGAAAATCTAGAAATATATGGTAGTATTTTTTTCCTTGAGATTTACTGTGACTGTGTTATCAAAAAGCCCTATTTCTTTTCAACTTGTATGGATGTTTGGGGCTTGGCATGGTTTTTTGGCTGGATGTTTACATAGCAACTGTGTGAAGGCAAAACAATCTTCTGCTTTATATTTGTTGTAACTTGTTTTATGGTGCATCTATAGGCTGCAATAGTCAGTGCACAAAAAATTTGGAAGCAAGTCAATTATTTACACAGCAAAAACTTGAACAACATAGACGATGCCACAGTTAAAATAATGACTACATGAAATTTTCCCACCAAAAGACTCTGGATTTTAAAATATCAAAATGGGAATATGAACTATCATGGGGCTTCTTGGTCATTTTGGCATGTCAAAAACAAGGGGTTAATGGATGATCATTCAATTGTTGCGAGCAGATTGAAGCAAAAAATAGAGTCTGCATAAGATAAGCTTCAAGCCAAACCAAATCCAAGTGTAGATTTGTAAGCATTCATTATAAGTGAATTGGATTTTTAATGGCAACCTCAAGTTTTATTTTCAAGAGGATTTTTGTAGTTAAAATGGTCTTGTTAGGCTGAAGGCACATTTAGGCATAGTTCCTCTCCAAACCAGTCGTCCAAAGCAATTTCCTTGGTTCTTTTAAGAACTTCTTGCATCCCTATCCTCTTGCCAGATGTGATCCAATATCAGATTTCCTTCTTTCACCGCTAGTGATTTGTTATTTGCTGAAATCTAATGGGATCACATTTTCCTAACTCTATTGCTACAAAGTGGTCGTTGGGCATTCCAAGAGAGTTGAAAAGTTATCCATGGGATGTTTCAGACTCTTCCAATGGATGTGCAAACTCTAAACCTCGTTCTACAAAAGCAAGGTCAAGTATCTTACAGTGAAGAAGAGAAAATCGATGGGCAAACATTTCTGCCAGCCACCCCAACTTTGATTTTCCATGTAATTTGTTATCCTGCTGACTATACTATTGATTCTGAAACCCAGATAAGGATTTTGCTTCAATTGTTTCCAGTCTTTGTAAAGTGCACAGGTAAATTCATAATTTCCTTTTCAGGGCTACAGACTTCTATGTAACTTGTGAGGAATTGTAGAGACAAACATAATTCGAGTACCTAGAGGTTTCTGAGGATGTAACCATTAAATCTGTGAGTGAGCGCAGGGGTGACATATGGGAAGAGAGTAATGCACTTGATTCTTGCCAAAAGGCCTTGGTCCTCCAATTTTCTATGTAAATCATCATCCTGTAGACTATATCTCTGATTCTACAACACAACCCCCCCCACCACGCCGGGAAAAGAAAAATCATACTTAAAAAAACATCCCTCAAGTATGTTAACATTGATCCCTCTCATCTTCACATATGATAAAAAATGATTGAAGAGCAATATTCAGAGTGATATATACTTACATGATGAATATCTGTCTCTATTGTTATTGATAAATGATGATGAGACTCAAAACTGCAGAAAGCTCAAATAGCGGGAACTGTAACGCAATTGTGAGGCATGTTCAATGTCATCTCTTCTTGTTAAAAAGACAATCATTTATCATAATCAAGCACCCTTTATAGTGTATAACATTGATATTTCATGGAGTAACAATGGGATTTGAGATTTCTTTAATCACTGGTTTCATAATTCCAAAACTATGGGATAATAATAGATTGGTGTAACTCAATGACATTATACGACATTGCATTCATTGTCGACCATGCACTGCATAATTAATTCCTGTAGATATCACTCTCCATAATTGTTCAAAATTGTGGCTATGACAAAAGAGAGTGGCACTTGAAAATCAATGGAGCAATTTCTTACTATCTAAAGGCATAAAGTGCCGGTGAAAAGATGTGGACTCAAATGCTCATGCTTCTTCGTAAACTCAGCTTCTACTGCTTCTTGGTAAACAGGCTCTAAGGCCATCTCAACACCTGACTGTGCTGCTAATGGTTATGGGTATGAAGCCAATCAAAGAAATAATGCCAGGTACTCTAGGTCAATGATTTCAATTGCTACAAATAGATCCATATCCAAATCATTAAGCTTCTGATTTTGATTCAACTAGATCAATAAGAGAAATCGCACCCTATGGCTCTCCTCCATGCTCGCCTAATTGCTCTCTTCCTTTTTCACCAAAATAACTTGTCTTTGGGTATGGCGGATAAGGATTGGTATAATAATGGTGGGTAACACATTAAGTCATGGGGACCTTGGTGTTTTGCAGGTAACAAGACTGTTGTGGACGTGGGATCGACTTAATGGTGAATTAGTGTTACCTTGCTAAATAATCCATTTAGTTATTCATGAACCATTTAAAAAACATCTCTCCCACATAACCAACTTAAATTCAATTTGGTGTTCCTTTTCCCCCTCTTTGGGAGTATGCCAGTGTATTATGAATGAATATTTATATTGTTCAACTATTTTTGTTGTTGGCTTTTTAGCTTGAATTACCTAATACTGCATACAAATTCCAGAAACAAAAGCATAACTAAATTTTGATCTAAGAATATGTAGTTGTTTACATTGGGGAATTCAGTCAATTATTTACACAGCAAAAACCTGAACAACACAGACGCTGCCATAGTTAAAATAATGAGTACATGAAACTTTCCCACCAAAAGACTCTGGATTTTAAAATATCAAAATGGGAATATGAACTATCACGGGGCTTCTTGGTCGTTTTGGCATGTTAAAAACAAGGGGGTAATGGATGATCATTCGATTGTTACGAGTAGATTGAAGCAAAAAATAGAGGCTGCATAAGATAAGTTCAAAGCCAAACCAAAGCCAAGTGTAGATTTATAAGCATTCATTATAAGTGAATTGGATTTTTAATGACAACCTCAAGTTTTATTTTCAAGAGGATTTTTGTAGTTAAAATGGTCTTGTTAGGCTGAAGGCACATTTAGGAACAGTTCCTCTCCAAACCAGTCGTCCAAAACAATTTCCTTGGTTGTTTTCAGAACTCCTTGCATCCCTATCCTCTTGCCAGATGTGATCCAATATCAGATTTCCTTCTTTCACCGCCAGTGATTTGTTATTTGCTGAAATCTAATGGGATCACATTTTCCTAACTCTATTGCTACAAAGTGGTCGCTGGGCATTCCAAGAGAGTTCAAAAGTTATCCATGGGATGTTTCAGACTCTTCCAATGGATGTGCAAACTCTAAACCTCGTTCTACAAAAGCAAGGTCAAGTATCTTACAGTGAAGAAGAGAAAATCGATGGGCAAACATTTCTGCCAGCCACCCCAACTTTGATTTTCCATGTAATTTATTATCCTGCTGACTATACTATTGATTCTGAAACCCAGATAAGGATTTTGCTTCAATTGCTGCCAGTCTTTGTAAATTGCACAGGTAAATTCATAATTTCCTTTTCAGGGCTACAGACTTCTATGTAACTTGTGAGGAATTGTAGAGACAAACATAATTCGAGTACCTAGAGTTTTCTGAGGATATAACCATTAAATCTGTGAGTGAGCGCAGGGGTGACATATGGGAAGAGAGTAATGCACTTGATTCTTGCCAAAAGGCCTTGGTCCTCCAATTTTCTATGTAAATCATCATCCTGTAGACTATACCTCTGATTCTACAACACAACCCCGCCCCCCCCCCCCACCCCGCCGGGAAAAAAAAAATCATACTTATAAATAACATCCCTCAAGTATGTTAACAGTGATCCCTCTCATCTTCACATATGATAAAAAATGATTGAAGAGCAATATTCAGAGTGATATATACTTACATGATGAATATCTGTCTCTATTGTTATTGATAAATGATGATGAGACTCAAAACTGCAGAAAGCTCAAATAGCGGCAACTGTAACGCAACTGTCAACAGAGGCATGTTCAATGTCGTCTCTTCTTGTTAAAAAGACAATCATTTATCATAATCAAGCACCCTTTATAGTGTATAACATTGATATTTCATGGAGTAACAATGGGATTTGAGATTTTTTTAATCACTGGTTTCATAATTCCAAAACTATGGGATAATAATAGATTGGTGTAACTCAGTGACATTATACGACATTGCATTCATTGCCGACCATGCACTGCATAATTAATTCCTGCAGATATCACTCTCCATAATTGTTCAAAATTGCGGCTATGACAAAAGAGAGCGGCACATGAAAATCAATGGAGCAATTTCTTACTATCTAAAGGCATAAAGTGGCGGTGAAAAACTGTGGACTCAAATGCTTCTGCTTCTTCGTAAACTCAGCTTCTACTGCTTCTTGGTAAACAGGCTCTGGGGCCATCTTAACACCTGACTGTGCTGCTAATGGTTATGGGTATGAAGCCAATCAAAGAAAGAATGCCAGGTACTCTAGGTCAATGAGTTCAATTGCTGCAAATAGATCCATATCCAAATCATTAAGCTTCTGATTTTGATTCAACTGGATCAATAAGAGAAATCGCACCCTATGGCTCTCCTCCATGCTCGCCTAATTGCTCTCTTCCTTTTTGACCAAAATAACTTGTCTTTGGGTATGGCGGATAAGAATTGGTATAATAATGGTGGGTAACACATTAAGTCATGGGGACCTTGGTGTTTCGCAGGTAACAAGACTGTTGTGGACATGGGATCGACTTAATGGTGAACTAGTATTACCTTGCTAAATAATCCATTTAGTTATTCATGAAACATTTAAAAAACATCTCTCCCACATAACCAACTTAAATTCAATTTGGTGTTCCTTTTCCCCCTCTTTGGGAGTATGCCAGTGTATTATGAATGAATATTTATATTGTTCAACTATTTCTGTTGTTGGTTTTTTAGCTTGAATTACCTAAGACTGCATACAAATTCCAGAAACAAAAGCATAACTAAATTTTGATCTAAGAATCTGTAGTTGTTTACATTGGGGAATTCTGACTCTCCAACTAAGATATGAATCCTCTGCTTTTCATTCTAGAATATAAGTTTCTTACTTGTATATATAACATGCCAAACTAAGTTGTGTAAAAAGAAGAGAAGAAAGCTTGATCTGATTACATTCAGCTTTAAATCATATGTTCTTGCAAAGGTCCATTTTAACTGAAAACGCCATCACTGTTTTCGGTATGCACTCTGAAATATACCAGTATAAAAGGCTTTATCCTACATACATTGAGGATCAAACAAAGCAATTTTATTTTACAATTCCAGTTCATCAGTAATAATCGATATAACCACCAGAGCCAGCAACCTAACACAGGGCATACAAGGTTAAGAATGCAACAATATCCACCCATCCTATATAAGAGGCAACACTAAGGTGTTAATGTCCTAGTTTCATTACTTCATGATTGTTATATCTCGAATAAATAGATGGTCAGCTTTGCAGTATTCCAAATAAGATCTATCAAATGTATTATTTCATAAAGAACACTAGTAAAAGAAACACAAATGATTATTCCATAATTCTGTATCCAAGAAATAGTCCACAGTAAAAGCTAAAGCTTGCTTAGAATGATTCTCATAAATACAAAATTAGATAAATTGTTGAGCTTTGGATTTAGGATGTTTACATGGAGATGTAACTATTCTTGCATCAGTAAAAACTTACAAGTTGAATATTTTGTGAAGTTTGGGACTCTTGAATATTTTGTGAAGCTTGAGACTCTCGATGTACTGAACTATTAAATAATCTTTTGAGAAAATATTTTTGATAGCCTTCTATACAAAGAAAGGAGCTGAAGTAGTATTACGTAAAAAATATCACAAATTAAGTATCTTATGATGGGACGAAGGTACAAAATGCATGTTTTATAGACAAATTCTAAGTTCGATAATAAGATATGCTTAATTCAAGTACATTTTTTGCTAGAAGAATAATGCAGTGTACCACACAAACATGACAATTAATTTTAAATTGACAATGTCATCAATAGTCCTTCAAAACGTACCCGGATGCGGGTGACTTACACTTGTCTGAATGTTGAGTCACGAAAGGGAGGCAGCTGGCATCCGAACCAGCGTATTAAAGAGGTTCGCAATGGATGAAACTCAGGCATTAAACGCTCTGAGTAAAGGCGGCCTGCAGCGAATTAATTGCAGAATGACGGCTATCAGTTCAAGCATAAATGATATGGAACGAGGCGGATTAGGTACAGAGTTTGGGTGCAGGTTGTTCATTCCTTGGCGCTCCAGAGCGGCAAAAGGAATATGGAAGCCCACCTAGGTCAGGTATGTCGATTCAGTTTTGTTTGAGCCAAAGAAATTGGGTCTATAACTCTAGGTCTCTACGTCTATGTCTGGTCCGCGATTGTGGCTTCATCTGTTAATGTTTGGTGTCCTGGTTTCGATTCTCTGGTCCGCACCATGTTAGCACCGCCGGTCTCTTCTGGAAGTGATTGGGTTTTGTGGGTTGGAGATCCAGTCAATTGCCTGTTCTGTTTGAGGGTTGCCTGGTCCTGGAACCGAGGGCAATTAGCCTGCAATTGGCCACCCCACATCTATCCTCAGTATCTCAGTTTTCTATGCCAGCAAGTTCTCTTGACAATGCCTCGCCAACAAGGTACCCCCAGATGCGGCAGCCATTCAGGCTCCAGGGGTGTTTCTCGCAGTAGAGGAGGTTTTGTCCTGCAATATGTCAATCCTTTGGCCTCTGTTTAGCCCCCCTCTCCGCCCTCTGACAATTCTGGCCTGTCTTTGGCCTCTGTTACGCCCCCCTCTCCACCCTCTGATAGTTCTGGCCCGTCTCTGAACAGTTCATTCCATTCCGCGCGTTTTCAGTTCAGAAGTCGGCTTAACAAGCCGCTTATTTCAGCCATAGTGACAGTGCTTTTCGAGGAGGAAGAGGAGCAGGTCAGTTCAGACAATCCTTCCACGGATCTGTCGCACTCCCACGTGCACAGTGATAGTCATGGTAGCCCATCGGGGGCTGTTCTCAATGCCTCTGAAAGGATGAGCATGGAAGGCCAGCCCCCGTCTGCTCAAGAGCCCATAATCGAATACGAGCCAGTGCGTTTCACTGGAAACATTCTCCATCTTGTTCTCCCGCCAGGTCAAAGCCCGATGGATGTAGAGGACAATGTAATGGTGACCTGGGTAAATCAAACGAGCGCAAAGGATTCCGACTCTCCTCCGCAGGACTAAGTTCGCCATGAGTTCAATTTCTCTTCAGGAAGATAATCTTTTTGGTTGTTTTAGTCTCCAGGTTTTTTTAGTTTTAAATGGATATGCCATAACAACATTTTGTAATGGTCATTAGTCAGAACAACATTTTTGTAATGGTCATTAGACAGAACAGTGTTTTTGTAAATGTCAGGCAGTGGGATACCTGCAATAGTTTTTTTGACAGAGGGCTGGTTACTACCCCCTCAAAGGTTTAAACCTCTTTCTAAATATTTTTCCTTTTTTATTTTAATAGAATAGTCTTTACCGAGAAAAAAAAAAAATAGTCCTTCAAAACGTGACACAACGGTATTAATATTATGACAGTGACATTTCAATTTAACTGAGCAACAATCTCAAGGTAGATATTGATAACAAAATCTTACAGTTAGCCCAAGGGATTAGCTCAACCAGTTGTTGCCAATGTTGCTGGGCATTTGGCTAATTTGTGCAGGTAGGTTCCTGATCCAAATCCCTTTGGGTAAGTCCTACTAGTCTATAGTGACAGGCTTTACTAGGGATGCCATCCACAAATATGGAGAAGCATCCCTTTGGTTTCCTTTGAAAAAAACCAAAACAAAAGCTTACAAGTAAATCTGTTTCATTGTCATGGCCTTAATGGCCATAGTTGATGAAGACACTCAGGTCCAAAGATTAGTTTATTTGCATGGCAACTGAAGGGCAGAACAACATACAGAAAATATTGCTTGGGTAAATTTAAAACAAATGTTCCAGAAGGTGTAATATCTCATTGCAAACAAAAGACATTGTTGAGAAATAAAACTTTCCATTTAGGAAAGGGATGTTCATCTTAAGCTAAAACAAAATAATCAATTTAGTGCTTGGATAATTTCATAATCATGGAAATCATATCAGTTATTGTAAACATTATTGGATAGTAATCTTTACTAGCATTGATAAAAGAAATGAGATTACAATAATCAAAGACTGAAGCAAGAAATGGAAGCATCCAAATTTAATTCACTGCAGATCACAATGTTTAGCAGTACAACATGAGACCAAACAATAAATACTGCACCTAAATTTTACTAAGGCTCTCTAATTTTTTTTCAATTCCCTATCCATCTTCTGGGATCTCCAACCAAAATATCCTAACCAGAACAGTTTAGATGGAATTGCAACTTTAACAAAATCCCTTTCAATGAATTTGGCTAACCACCATCACAACAGTAAAGACATGCTACAAAATCAAATATATATAATTTCTGACATACCCCAAAAATCCTTCTCTTGAAAGATTTTACTGGATCGAGCTGTGTGCGACCCAGTGCTGGTGTTCATACTCGTAATGCTCCTCCAGTGGACTGAAGAGTCCAGTTCAAATATCAATCCAGACAAACTGTAGAAGTATCATTGAAAATCAAACAGCTCATCAACATGCATAAACCTTCTCATAAGACTCACGATAGAAGAGGTAAATCTTGCCAGAGTTGCACATTCATCCCGAATCTTTGTCTCGGAGACAAAACCATGGATAATAAGTCGTTTGAGACTAGGGAATCTTTCAAGCAACCCTCCTAGGGAAGCTTTGGCGGCGGCGGTATTTTGATCGGTTCTGACTCTGTGAGTGCCCCACTCTGTGAGTGCCCCGTTGCGGTCTCTTTCACTGGAAGTTGTCACTCCGTGAGGAATATCACTGTGCATCTATCCCGCTTCCTCATTCAGTTTTGGATCAGTGTTGGATCAACTATCACAATTCATTCAATCGTCTAACACCACAAATCTACGGTCAACAATAGGACACGGGGGTAGCTAGGGAAATTGATTTTAAAGGAAACACCTTACGGCATAAAAATTTAAACCTCATAGGTCGGATCTCCGAGCTCTGCTAAAATTTAAAGTACATAAAAGCACTTAAAAGACATACACATGGAACTTGAATGACTTTATAACCCTTCATTTCCTATTAGAAAACCTCCACTCAAAAAACAAAACAAACCAACTTAAAGCTTACTAATAAAATCAAGCAATTATGTTCCCATACGTATCCATTGGAGCTCGATCTATGGGAAGACGGGAGAGACCTTAACCGGAGTTGTCGGTCCTACTGTCACCGATAAAAATCAAATAATTACAAATGGTGTAGTGATGGTGGTGCAATGGCCATCGGTTTGAACCGCGGAGAGAATTGAGCAGAATCATAGTAGAGGAGTTGTAGTTGACATCAATTTTTAGAAGATGGACCACCTCTATTTGTCGAAGTGGAATCTTCAAAACGTTCTACATTACGAGAAGTGAATCATAAAATAATAACATGATACAACTAATTGGAAGATTTTTCAATCTCCGAAACTACCATTTGAGACATAAAAATAGATTTTGCAATCTTCGAAGCTGCCATTAGGCCACTGGTTGGAAAAAACAAATATTTATATTCAAATTTTCCATCAAGTTCAACATATCTAGTCAGATATGTAGGTATATGTTCTGGAGATTTGCAGTGTTCATAATGATCCAGATCGATTCAATCCTCATCCATGGGAAAGGATTAGTGGCATGTGAAACATCCTTTCTATTTATTTTTAATGGCGATCTGCCATAGCGGTGTCCACTGGAAGTCCCTTTAACATATGACTTTTACAATGAATTAAAATCCTAGCACCTTTTGTCATCAATATTACATAAGCTATGAGTGATGGCTACGAGAATCGAACCTCATAGACTCTAGCTACAAGCGATTTTGCGCAATTGGAGTTACCCTTTGCAAATACAAACTTTATGCTCATTGGAAACATCACTGGTGTATCTAATAATTAACAAATGCAAATTACCAATATTTGTAGTTTCGTAACTCACAACTCTTAGGCACAACTTATCTCCTCCGCACGACTTCTTCTTTGCACCTCAAACTTCGGACAACTCATCCACACAAGTTCTCATCTCAACACTTCTCCGCACTAATAGCAACAAAATTTTGAATTATTAAAATAGGTGAAGAAGAAATGCTTCAGTCTATGCATTAAAATAGTACTTGTTATTACTAATAATAATATGTTACAAAACCAACTCAATAAAAAATAGAAAAGATAGACCAACGCCTAACCTCCTTTACGTTACAGAAATGGACAATTCTTGGATGATACAAATCAAAATACCTTCTTTCTATACATAAGAGTCTAAGGGATCATAATATAATTAGAGTCAACATAACAATAATAATGTAAGGGCACAACAATAACAATAGTGGGCTTCTATGGGGCACAATAGTAACAATATGGGGAATACATGGGCACAACAATATAATAAGGGGGTTGCGCTAATAACAATAGGGGGTTATACTTGTAGTATAAGGACCTAACATGCCCCTCTCCTTCAAAAATTGTTGTCCTCAACTCTTGAGAAGTTATGGATGCTTCGGTATAAAATTCTCTTCCTCCCATTTGGAATTTTTAGTGGGTAAGTTCTTCTACTTAATGAGATATTCTAAAATTGATCGATTTCATAACTATCAATTTCTTGTTTTTGTGACTGCTTTGGGTTGCAATATGATTTTTTCTTCATCAAGTTCTCACAATATTGTTTGAACTGGAATTTTTTGCAACTTTTGAATAAGTGCCCACATTTCTTCCTCATCGTTCCATTCATCCTTTGCTTCATTTATCCAATCTAGTTGGATAATAGAAATGGCACAAAAAAATGCTTCCACATCCTCATCCTTTCT
>APFE030782952.1:2726-17370 GCA_000404065.3 Pinus taeda
ATTGGATGCTTCGGCATGTATAAATATGTACTGTAACATTGAAAGGAACATAATGAAAAATCAAGCTGGTAGTCCCGATTTTGGGATCCAGGGGAAAATCTCTGTGCATATGTGTTTTATGTGTTATGTTCTCGCATTTTTATTTTTCCTGTGATTTAGAATTCGTATGCAAGTAATTTCTGTACAGGGTTAAAACCCACAAGAGAGAGAAAGAGAGAGGCCCAAAACTTCGATCTCGTTCTTCTTCTTTTTCTTCGTCCTTTTCGAGCATCCATCTTGAGGAGAGTGAACTTGCTTGAGATGTGTCCAAATGAGGTTGAGTTCCTTCTTATACAAATTGCTATCTTTAAGTTGACTTGTCCCTTCATGTAGGCCTATTTGATCTTTCTGCCATGATGAGGTCTTGGAGGGTCCTTTGAGGCTACTTTGACTCAATAATTTTTTCTTTATAATATGTAACATGTCCAAATGGGTCTTCAATACATGAAAATGACTCAATTGACTTTATGAAAAACCTAGAAGCACTCAATGGGTGCTTGACCTATAAATTTATAAATTTCCTTAAAGCATTAAACCCATGCCTCAAGAACAACAACAATAAATTTATTTTTCTTTTTACATTAAATACATCAAATCATCATTACATATGTCATTATGAAGACCGAACCTAGTTACATATTTCAACAATAGGTGGCAGCCATCCATTCCCTAAGTTTGACTCACTGAAGTAGCATGAGTACACAATAGAGGGAAGAAGTCCCTAAGAGTTGTGTTCTTGAAGGACTAAGGAGCCATTAGTGGGAAAATAGTCTGAAAGGAGATGAGGAGTAGTGGTGGGCAGTCTAGAGTTGTTCACAAACAAAGTTGTGTACAACTCAATAGAAGACCATATGACTTGGTTGTTGGACTAATGATCAGCTAGAGGGTAGATTGGAGCCGTGTTCAGTGAACTAAAGGAGGAGGATCATTTTTAGAGGCATATTAGTGTTGTTGCGGATCGAGAGCCAATGGGCTGAGCATATGTGTTTAGGATACGACGAATGGAGCTATGAAGTGCACTAGATGAGCTAGTACGTTTCTGTGTATCTTTCTCATGGCAGTTTGGTGGTCAAAGTTGTTGACATCAAACCTTAGATTGTATTCCTTGTATAAGTGATTGTATGAGATTAATGATCTCTACTATGGGAGCCATAGAAATTTGTATTATAGCTTGTTAATATAACAAAGTTGAGTTATTGAAAAAATTGTAAAAAGTTGTCTATATTTGTGCACTAATTGATTTATTGTTGTTTATATTTCTCTATGCAAAGTAGTTTGTTGTGGTATTTGGATTGGTAGTGTCAATGATTTTATGACCCTAACCTAGATTCTAGTACCATGGGAAAACAACAAAATACCAATAGTTGATTGGTCGAAGGCTTAGTATGCTTTCTTTCTTGACCTTACCATCCTCCTTTCCACGACAAGTTGTGTTGGGGTGTGCATGTAATATGGACCAAATTAGCATATAAAATTAAAAATATTGTTTTATGTATATGTCGAACCACTATTTAAGAGGTACTACCTGATAACCATGCTAGAAGGAGAAAACATCGAGCAAAAAAATAATAATAACAATATTTTGTTGGAAAACAACATGAATCACCCGGGGGGTGCATGTGATGTGGACCAAATTAGCATATAAAATTAAACATATCATTTTATGTATATGTCAAACCACTATTTAAGAGGCACTACGTAAGAACCATGCTAGAAGGAGAAAACATCAAGCAAACAAATAATAATAACAATATTTTGTTGGAAAACAACATAACTGACCCAACCTTTGCGCTGCATCTACATTTCCTAAGATATTTTCTCAACTCAACCGTCCCACAAACTACAATTCTAGTCACTCGTTGCACAAAGTAATATTATATATGAGATCAAGAATAAACCATGGAAGCTTAAAGGATAAATACACAAAGCGATGAATTAACCATGCACATACCTACCCTCCCTTAGCTAATATTATAACATCGACAATCATGAACAATAATCCCTGAACATGTAAACCCCAATGTAACATTTCCATTTATTTCATATCAAAGCTCTAGGAAAAATATTGATTCTCACACCCATGAATAAGATCATACTACCTCAGAACCATGACAACGATAAATCATTATGCAACATTTCCATTTATTTCATATCAAAGTTCTAGAAAAATCTTGAATTTCACATCTATGAACAAGATCATACTACCTCAAAACCATGACAAAATGATAAATCATTATGCAACTAACAAATATTTCAGTGTATTAAAGGAAATAGTATTGTTTAGGAGAAAAGTATGCCTCACCCATCTTTTGTGCCATGTTTGTAGAATATCTAGCGCATCTTCACCACTTGACCTTTGTAGACCATACAATTGTAGTTGTTCACTACATAAAAAAGAGCAATATTAGCATATATAAAATATATAATAATTTGAATAGAAAACAAATGTAGCCACAAATTAGCGAAAGATACTTTTAAGTGAAGTGTGTTGCATGTAGATATGTTGACTTACCTTCATTTATGAGCAATAACCTCAATTTTCTCTGTTTGCTTCCTTCATTTCCATTTAAATATCCAACAAAAGAAACCAAGACAAAACGACAAGAAACATTAAAGAAACAAAAAAATAAAACAAAGAAAGAGTAGAACACACCCAACAAATGAAACCAATACAAACTACAAAAAACAAGAAAAAAAATTCAAAACAAAGGAAAAGGTATCAACACAACATGGCCATGCTCAAACTCAACAAAACAAAACATGCAGACAAAAACAAAGAAAAAATTGCAAACACCCCCTTCTCACATCATCTCTCTTGCAATGTGTTGTCCTTCATTCAAAGGGAGTAACGGTGGGTTGAATAAGGTTAAAATACACAATTAGTAATGTTAAACATATTTCAAAACCAGTAATTATTCATAATAGAAAACACACTACCTGTAGATTTTGTTTTATAAAAATGGACACTCTTTTGTATTCCACTTACTTGTCCTTATAAAAACCAACCATCTACAAAAGATATACAACAAGATATTAGAATCATTATACAAATTAAACTAAAGAGTACACAATAATTAATCATAATAAAAAGCATGCCTTCCTTTGAGATTGTTATATAAAAGGGGGCACCTTTCTTTGAGATTGTTATATAATACAGGAGAGTCCATTTTGTATTTCACGATTGGAACATGCCATCTACAATAAATACACAATAAAATATTATATTTCTAATAAAAGTCAAACTAGAGAGTTTGAAGGCATGAACTTCAACAAAAACAAATCATGTAGACAACAACAAACACAAAATTGCAAACTTCCCCCTTGCACATTATCTCTATTGTAGTGACCTCTCCTTCGCTGAAAGGGAAAAAAGTGGAGTGAGAAAAGGTTAACGTAAAGACAAATAGTAATGACAAGCATAATTCAAAACAAATAATTATTCATAATTGCAAACATACCTCGTCTAGAGTTTTCTATATAAAGATAGACATTTCATTTTGCATTGCACTTGCTCATGCTCACCAAAACAAGCCATCTACAATAGATACATAATAAGATATTAGAATCATTATACAAGTTAAACTCGAGAGTTGATGCAACAATCAATCATAATGTGAAACATACCTTACTTTGAGCTTTTTTATATAAAGGGGGATAATCCATTTTGTATTTTACATATTTTTGCTCACATGAATCAACCATGTGCAGTAGATAGAAAATAAAATATTAGAATTCTAATAGAAAATAAAATAGAGAGTTTAAGGCATGAACCTGTGAACCAACTTAATTCGAATCCATTTATATTTCATGCTATATCTCAAAGTATATAATTTTTTTAAACTAGACGTAATTCTAGTAGGAATAATGTATCAATGTTATCACAACATAAATAATAATTTTTGTAAGAGGGATCGAATCAAATTTAAACATATTGAACATGTCGAGATTAGTAACTTGGGAGGTACTCCAAACCCTAGCCTACACGGTTGTGGAGAAATTGGCACCACAAAGTCACTTGTGGGCTAAGAACCCAAGCGTGTTGGCTTTGCACACAAGCTTGCAGGTGTGAAACCAGACACTTGGCACTTGATTGTAAGGCACCCTTAAAGGAACAAGGGGACGCTTGTAGCACAAGAGAGACCTTGTGGATAGAGTGAACATAAATTTCATTTGATTATGTGGGTGAACTTGTCTTAAGTTTTAAGTGAGCCTTGAATTGAGGGGACAATTTGAGAAGGTTAAATGTCACCCTAAGGAATGATATAAATAGGAGTGAGGAGGACCCTCATTCCTCACCCAATCAAGACACTTATTCCTCATGTGAATATTGAAATAGGAGGATGAGTCCGCAACCAAGAAGGAGAAAGGATCAAATCTGGTTAGGGTTGGTTTTGAGACTCTTTTGGGTTGTGATTATGTAGGTAAGGACAAGAAGTAAATGGAGACTAGGCAGAGACTTTTGAGAACGAAATCTAAGCATGAAAATAGAAGCAACCTTTCTCTAACAGGCCGAGATTTTTGAAGTATTGCAAATGGATGAAATTATGAATATTCAAGGGTCGAGTATCCTACTTGGCAACCAAGGTTAGGCTGCATTCATCTACAGTAGGAGCGAAAAAAATCAAAAGTTCTTGGAGTCCTTTGTAGGTAGGTTGGATCTGCTTTAGGTTTCCTTAGTTAGGGTTGAGTTCTTCAAAAAAAAAAAAAGTCTCACATCGATCTAAGGGTTTTGGAGAACATAAGAGGATGTCTACAAGGTCCTAGTTTAAGACAGTATTTGGAGTATCAAAAAGAACAATTTTCAGAGGGTTGTAGTGGCTTGCCTCATGCCCTAAGTAAATTCACTGGAGAAGGAATTTGAGGATTGTTAGAATGGAAAAAGAAGGGATGATCAGGAAAAGGAGGAGGTCAATGGAGCAGTTTGACTAGCACAAGATTGTTGTTGAAGAAGGATTATTGACAATGATAGGTGGAAGTCCTCCATGCCATAACTTTGTCTCATTGAAGCAACACAAGTAGGAAACAAAAGAAGTCCCTAAGAGACGTGTTCTTGAAGGAATAAGGAGTTGTGTTTAGCACCTAAAGCAACAATATCATTGATAGAGGTAGATTGGTGTTGTTGCAGACTGGGAGCCAACGGACCGGGAAGATGTGTTCAGGATATGACTAGTGGAGTTGTGAAATGCACTAGATCAACTAGTAAGTCAGTGCATCTTGTTAAGGGTATATTGGTGGTCAAAGTTGTTGACACCAAACCCTAGTTTCTATTACTTGTACCAGTGATTGTATGATGGCCATGTTCCCTAGCACAACGTTGTGTGGGGTTGTGTGTTTGATGTGGACCAAATTAGCATATAAATTTAAACATACCATTTTGTGTATGTAAAACCATTATTTAAGTGGTACTACGATAACCATGCTAGAAGGAGAGAACATCAAACTAACAAATAATAATAACAATATTTTGTTTGAAAACAACATGACTCACCCATCATCTGCGCTACATCTACATTTCCTAAGCTATATTCTCCACTCCACCCTCCCAAACACTACAATTCTAGTCACTCACTGCACAAAGTAATATTATATATCATATCACGAATAAACCATGCATCTTACAGGATATATATACAAAACAATGAATTAACCATACACATACCTATGCTCCATACACATACCTACCCTTCCTTGCTAATATTTGAACACCAACAATCATGAAAAATAATCCAATGTGACATTTCCATTTCTTTCATATCAAAGTTCTAGGAAATATATTGAATCTCACACCGATGAACAAGATCATACTACCTCGAAACCGTGACAAAATGATAAATCATTATGCAACTAACAACTATTTCAGTGTATTAAAGGACTAGTATTGTGCAGGAGAAAAGTATGCTTCAACCATCCTTTGTGCCATGTGTGTAGAATGTCTAGTGCATCTTCACCACTTGACCTTTGTAAACCATACGATTGTAGTTGTTCACTACATGAAAAAGATCAACATAGTTGATTGTGTGAGGATAGATAAAAAAATATAATAATTTGAATATCAAACAAATGGAGCGAGAAATTAGCGAAATATACTTTTAATTGAAGTGCATTGCATGTAGATATGTTTACTCACCTTTATTTTTGAACAATAACCTCAATTTTCTCTTAATTGAACTGCACTGCATGGAGGTATCTTGACTCACCTTCATTTATGAACAATAACCTCAATTTTCTCTGTCTACTTCGTTCATTTCAATTTCTGCACCCAACAAACGAAACCAAAACAAAAGTACAACAAACATTAAAGAAACAAAAAAACAAAACAAAGAAAAAGTACAACACACACAACAAAGTAAACCAAGACCAAACTACAAAAAAACAAAATTCAAAACAAAGGAAAAGTAGTACAAGACAGCATGGCCATGCTCAAACTCAACAAAACAAAACATGCAGACAAGAACAAAAAAAAAATTGCAAACATCCCCTTTGCACATCATCTCTCCTGTAATGTGTTGTCCTCCGCTGAAAGGGGAAAAAATGTGTTCAATAAGGTTAAAATATACACACAATTAGTAATGTTAAACATATCTCAGAACCAATAGTTATCCATAATAGGAAACACACCTCCACTAGAGTTTGTTTTATAACGATCGACACTCTTATATTCCACTCGTCCGTGCTCATTAAAACCAACCATCTATAAAAGATACACAATAAGCTATTAGAATCGTTATATAAGTTAAACTAAAGAGTATGCAATAATTAATCATAATAAGAAACACGCCTTTATTTTGAGATTGTTATATAAAAGGGGAAAGTCCATTTTGTATTTCCCATAGAACATGCCATCTCCAATAGATACATAATAAAATATTATATTTCTAATAAAAGTCAAACTAGAGAGTTTGAAGGCATGAACTTCAACAACAACAAAAATAATGTAAATCATGTAGACAGCAACAAACAAAAAATTGCAAACTTCCCCTTTGCACATTATCTCTAATGTAGTGTCCTCTCCTTCGCTGAAAGGGGAAAAAGTTGTCTGAATAAGGTTAAAATAAAGACAAATAGTAATGGCAAGCATAATTTGAAACAAGTAATTATTAATAACTGCATACATACCTCATCTCAAGTTTGATATATAAGTATAGACATTCCAATTTGTATTCCACTTACTCATGCTCACTAGAACAAGCCATCTACAATAGATAGATAATAAGATATTAGAATCATTATAAAAGTTAAACTTGAGAGTTGAATGCAATAATCAATCAGAATGTGAAATAGACCTCGCTTTGAGATTTTTATAAAAGGGGGTTTAATCCATTTTGTATTTTACGTATTCTCCTCACTGGAATCAACCATCTGCAATAGATAGAAAATAAAATATTATAATTCTAATAGAAAATAAAATAGAGCTGAAGGCATGAACTTGTGAACCAACTTAATTCCAGTCCATTTATATTTCATGCTATATCTTCAAGTATATATATTTTTTAAACTAGACGTAATTCTAGTAGGAATAATGCAATCAATGTTATCACAACATAAATAATCCTTTTTGTAAGAGGGATCCAATCAAATTTAAACATATTGAACATGTCGAGATTGGTAACTTGGGAGGTACTCCAAACCATAGCCTACAGGGTTGTGGAGAAATTGCCACCACTAAGTCACTTGTGGGCTAAGAACCCAAACGTGTCGGCTTTGCACCCAAGTTTGCAGGTGTGAAACCGTGTATGTATTTGGACACTTGGCACTTGATTGTAAGGCACCCTTAAAGGAACAAGGGGATGCTTGTAGCACAAGAGAGGCCTTATGGATAGAGTGAACATAAATTTTATTTGATTATGTGGGTGAACTTGTCTTAAGTTTTAAGTCAACCTTGAATTGAGGAGACAATTTGAGAAGATTAAACGTCACCCTAACGACTGATATAAATAGGAGTGAGGAGGACCCTCATTCCTCACCCAATCAAGACAATTATTCCTCATGTGAAGATTGAAATAGGAGGACGAGTCCACAACCAAGAAGGAGAAAGGATCAAGTCTCGTTAGGGTTGGTTTTGAGACTCTTTTGGGTTGTGGTTATGTAGGTAAAGACAATGAGTAAAAGGAGACTAGACAGAGACTAGGCAGAGACCTTTGAGGATGAAATCTAAGCATGAAAACAGAAGCAAGCTCTCTCTAAGAGGCCGAGATTTTTGAATTATTGTAAATGGACGAAATTATGACTATTCGAGAGTCAAGTAGCCTACTTGGCAACCAAGGTTAGGTTGCGTTCTTCTACAGTAGGAGAGAAAAAATCAAAAGTTCTTAGATTCGTTTGTACGTAGGTTGGATCTACTTTAGGTTTCCCTAGTTAGGGTTGAGTTCATCAGAACAAAAGGCAAACCAAAAAAAAAAAGTCTCACACTGGTCCAAGGGTTTCGGAGAACATAAGGGGACGTCTACAAATTCCTAGTCTAGGATAGTATTTGGAATATCGAAAAGAACAGCTTTAAGAGGGTTGTAGTGGCTTCCTTCATGCCATAAGTAAATTCACTTGAGAAGGAATTTGAGGACTGTTAGAACGGAAAAAGAAGGGATGCTAAGGAAAAGGAGGAGGTCAATGGAGCAGTTTGACTAGCACTAGTTTGTTGTTGAAGAAGGATTATTGACAATGATAGTTGGAAGCCCTCCATGCCATAACTTTTTCTCATTGAAGCAAAACAAGTAGGAAACGAAAGAAGTCCTAAGAGTTGTGTTCTTGAAGGACTAAGGAGCAACTAGTGTGCAAGAAGTCCCAAAGAAGAGGAGGAGCAGTAATGGGACTCAACATAAAATCTTATGTCTTACTTTGTGATGGACTAAAGATAGAGATGGAGGGAAAATTGGAGTCTTGTTTAGTCACCTAAAGGAGTAGTATCATTGATAGGTAGATTGGTGTTGTTGCAAATCAGAAGCCAACAGACCAGGAAGATGTGTTCAGGATATGACTATTTGACTTGTGAAGTGCACTAGATCAACTAATAAGTCAGTGCATCTTGTTAAGGGTAGATTGGTGGTCAAAGTTGTTGACACCAAACCCTAGTTTCTGTTACTTGTATGAGTGATTGTATGAGGGCCATGATCCCTAGTACAACGTCGTGTGGGTTTGTGTGTGTGATGTGGACCAAATTAGCATATAAATTTAAACAGACCATCTTATGTGTATGTAAAACCATTATTTATGTGGTACTACTTGAGAACAATGCTGGGAGAAAACGTCGAACTAACAAATAATAATAACAATATTTTGTTGGAAAACAACATGACTCACCCATCCTCTGCGCTGTATCTACATTTCCTAAGCTATCTTATCCACTCGACCCTCCCAAACACTACAATTCTAATCACTCGCTGCACAAAGTAATATTATATATCAGATCACGAATAAACCATGGAGCTTAAAGGATAAATATACAAAGCGATGAATTAACCATACACATACCTACCCTCCCTTGCTAATATTTGAACATCAACAATCATGAAAAATAATCCAATGTGACATTTCAATTTCTTTCATATCAAAGTCCTACGAAATATATTGAATCTCACACCGATGAACAAGATCATACTACCTCAAAACTGTGACAAAATGATACATTTTTGTGCAACTAACAAATATTTCAGTGTATTGAAGGACTAGTATTGCGCAGGAGAAAAGTATGCTTCAATAATCCTTTGTGCCATGTTTGTAGAATGTCTAGTGCATATTCACCACTTGACCTTTGTAAGCCATACGATTGTAGTTGTTCACTACATCAAAAAAATCAATATAGTTGACTATCAGAGCAGAGATAAAAAAAATATAATAATTTGAATATAAAAAAAAATGGAGCCAGAAATTAGCGAAAGATACTTTTAATTGAAGTGCATTGCATGTAGATATGTTTATTAAGCTTTATTTATGAACAATAACATCAATTTTCTCTTAATTGAAGTGTGTTGCATGTAGGTATCTTGATTCACCTTCATTTATGAACAATAACCTCAATTTTATTTGTCTACTTCATTCATTTCCATTTCCGCACCAAACAAACAAAACCAAGATAAAAGTACAACAAACATTAAAGAAACGAAAAAAACAAAACAACACAAGAGTACAACACACACAACAAAGTAAACCAAGACCAAGCTACAAAAAGCAAGAAAAAAAATTCAAAACAAAGGAAAAGGAGTACAACACAACATGGCCATGCTCAAACTCAACAAAACAAAACATGCAAACAAGAACAAAGAAAAAATTGCAAACATCCCCTCTGCACATCATCTATCCCGCAATGTGTTGTCCTCTGCTAAAAGGGAAAAAAATGGGTTGAATAAGGTTAAAATATACACAGAATTAGTAATGTTGAATATATTTCAGAACCAATAGTTATTCATAATAGGAAACACACCTCCACTAGAGTTTGTTTTATAATGGTGGACACTCTCTTGTATTCCACTCGTCTGTGCTCATTAAAACCAACCATCTATAAAAGATACACAATAAGCTATTAGAATCGTTATAAAAGTTAAACTAAAGAGTCTGCAATAATTAATTATAATAAGAAACACACCTTACTTTGAGATTGTTATGTAAAAGGGGAGAGTCCATTTTGTATTTCCCATAGAACATGACATGCCATCTGCAATAGATACACAATAAAATATTAGATTTCTGATAAAATGCAAACTAGTGAGTTTGAAGGCATGAACTTCAACAACAACAAAAATCATGTAGACAGCAACAAACAAAAAATTGCAAACTTCCCCTTTGCACATTATCTCTATTGTAGTGTCCTCTCCTTCGCTGAAAGGGGAAAAAGGGGTCTAAATAATTCGAAACAAGTAATTTTTCATAATTGCATACATACCTCATCTCGACTTTGATATATAAGTATAGACATTCCAATTTGTATTCCACTTACTCATGCTCACTAGAACAAGCCATCTACAACAGATACATAATAAGATATTAGAATCATTATACATGTTAAACTGGAGAGTTGAATGCAACAACCAAACAGAGAGTGAAAAAGACCTGGCTTTGAGATTTTTTATATAAAGGGGGATAATCCATTTTGTATTTTACGTATTCTGCTCACTGAAATCAACCATCTGCGGTATATAGAAAATAAAATATTAGATTTCTAATAAAAGTCAAACTAGAGAGTTTGAAGGCATAAACTTCAACAACAACAAAAATCATGTAGACGACAACAAACAAAAAATTGCAAGCACCCCTTTGCACATTATCTCTATTGTAGTATCCTCTCCTCTGCTGAAAGGGAAAAAAGTGGTGTGAATATGGTTAAAATAAAGACACAAATAGTAATGGCAAGCATAATTCAAAACAAATAATTATTCATAATTACAAACATACCTCATCTCGAGTTTGATATATAAGTATAGACACTCCATTTTGTATTCCCCTTACTCATGCTCACGAAAACAAGGCATCTACAACATATACATAATAAGATATTAGAATCATTATACAAGTTAAACTCGAGAGTTGAATGCAACAATCAATCATAATGTGAAACAAACCTCGCTTTGAGATTTTTTATATAAAGGGGAATATCCATTTTGTATTTTACGTATTCTGCTCACTGGAATCAACCATCTGCAGTAGATAGAAAATAAAATATTAGAATTCTAATAGAAAATAAAATAGAGTTGAAGGCATGAACTTGTGAACCAACTTAATTCCAGTCCATTTATATTTCATGCTATATCTCCAAGTATATATATATTTTTAAACTAGACGTAATTCTAGTAGGAATAATGCAATCAATGTTATCACAACATAAACAATCCTTTTTGTAAGAGGGATCCAATCAAATTTAAACATATTGAACATGTCGAGATTTGTAACTTGGGAGGTACTCCAAACCCTAGCCTACAGGGTTGTGGAGAAATTGGCACCACTAAGTCACTTGTGGGCTAAGAACCCAACCGTGTCAGCTTTTCACCCAAGCTTGCAGGTGTGAAACCGTGTATGTATTTGGACACTTGGCACTTGATTGTAAGGCACCCTTAAAGGAACAAGGGGACACTTGTATCACAAGAGAGGCCTTGTGGATAGAGTGAACATAAATTTTATTTGATTATGTAGATGAACTTGTCTTAAGTGAGCCTTGAATTGAGGAGACAATTTGAGAAGGTTAAACGTCACCCTAAGGAATGATATAAATAGGAGTGAGGAGGACTGCCATTCCTCACCCAATCAAGACACTTATTCCTCATGTGAAGATTGAAATAGGAGGACGATTCCACAACCAAGAAGGAGAAAGGATCAAGTCTGGTTAGGGTTGGTTTTGAGACTCTTTTGGGTTGTGGTTATGCAGGTAAAGACAATGAGTAAAAGGAGACTAGACAGAGACTAGCTAGATACCTTCGAGGATGAAATCTGAGCATGAAAATAGAAGCAAGCTCTCTCTAACAGGCCAAGATTTTTGAATTATTGCAAAAGGACGAAATTATGACTATTCGAGGGTCGAGTAGCCTATTCGGCAACCAAGGTTAGGCTGCGTTCTTCAATAGTAGGAGTGAAAAAATCAAAAGTTCTTGGAGTCATTTGTACGTAGGTTGGAACTGCTTTTTGTTTCCCTAGTTAGGGTTGAGTTCTTAAAAATAAAAGGCAAACCAAAAAAAAAGGTCTCACATCGATCCAAGGGTTTTGGAGAACATAAGAGGATGTCTACAAGGTCCTAGTCTAGGACAGTGTTTGGAGTATCCAAAAGAACAGTTTTAAGAGGGTTGTAGTGGCTTCCTTCATGCCATAAGTAAATTCATTTGAGAAGGAATTTGATGACTGTTAGAATGGAAGAAGGAAATGAAGTAGTTTGACTAGCGCAAGTTTGTTGTTGAAGAAGGATTATTGACAATGATACTTGGAAGGCCTCCATGCCATAACTTTGTCTCATTGAATCAAAACAAGTAGGAAATGAAAGAAGTCCCTAAGAGTTGTGTTCTTGAAGGACTAAGGAGCAGCTAGTGTGCAAGAAGTCCCAAAGGAGAGGAGGAGCAGTAATGGGACTCAACATAAAATCTTATGCCTTGGTTGTTGATGGAATAAATATAGATATGGAGGGCAAATTGTAGTCGTGTTTAGTCACCTAAAGGAGTAGTGTCATTGATAGAGGTCGATTGGTGTTGTTGCAGATCGGGAGCCAATGGACAGGGAAGATGTGTTCAGGATATGACTAGTGGAGTTTTGAAGTGCACTAGATCAACTAGTAAGTCAGTGCATCTTGTTAAGGGTAGATTAGTGGTCAAAGTTGTTGACACCAAACCCTAGTTTCTATTACTTGTATCAATGATTGTATGAGGGTCATGATCCCTAGTAAAGTGTTGTGTGGGGTTGTGTGTGTGATGTGGACCAAATTAGCATATAAATTTAAACAGACCATCTTATGTGTATGTAAAACTATTATTTAAGTGGTACTACCCGAGAACAATGCTAGAAGGAGAAAACGTTGAACTAACAAATAATAATAAGAATATTTTGTTGGAAAACAACATGACTCACCCATCCTCTGCGCTGCATCTACATTTCCTAAGCTATCTTCTACACTCGACCCCTCCAAACACTACAATTCTAGTCACTCGCTGCACAAAGTAATATTATATATCAAATCACGAATAAACCATGGAGCTTAAAGGATAAATATACAAAACGATGAATTAACCATACACATACCTACCCTCCCTTGCTAATATTTGAACGTCAACAATCATGAAAAATAATCCAATGTGACATTTCCATTTCTTTCATATCAAAGTTCTAGGAAATATATTGAATCTCACACTGATGAACAAAATCATACTACCTCGAAACCGTGGCAAAATGATAAATTATTGTGCAACTAACAAATATTTCAGTGTATTAAAGGACTAGTATTGTGCAGGAGAAAAGTATGCTTCAACCATCCTTTATGCGATGTTTGTAGAATGTCTAGTATATCTTCACCACTTGACCTTTGTAAACCATACGATTGTAGTTGTTCAATACATGAAAAAGATCAATATAGTTGACTATGAGAGCATAGATAAAAAAATATAATAATTTGAATATAAAAAAAATGGAGCGAGAAATTAGCAAAAGATACTTTTAATTGAAGTGCATTGCATGTAGATATGTTTACTCACCTTTATTTATGAACAATAACCTCAATTTTCTCTTAGTCGAAGTGCATTGCATGTAGGTATCTTGACTCACCTTCATTTATGAACAATAACCTCAATTTTCTCTGTCTGCTTCGTTCATTTCCATTTCCGCACCCAACAAATGAAACCAAGACAAAAGTACAACAAACGTTAAAGAAACAAAAAAAAACAAAACAAAGCAAGAGTACAACACACAACAAAGTAAACCAAGACCAAACTACAAAAAGCAAAAAAAAAAATTCAAAACAAAGGAAAAGGAGTACAACACAACATGGCCATGCTCAAACTCAACAAAACAAAACATGCAAACAAGAACAAAGAAAAAAATTGCAAACATCCCCTCTGCACATCATTTATCCCACAATGTGTTGTCCTCCGCTGAAAGGGAAAAAATGGGTTGGATAAGGTTAAAATATACACACAATTAGTAATGT
>APFE030782954.1:0-31599 GCA_000404065.3 Pinus taeda
ACAGGTGTCATGGTTTGAGAGAAATGTCAAGAATACCGTTGCCTCAGGAGAATCAAAGACACCCCTGAAGTGACCTTGGGAAAATCAAGTTTTCTCCTAGCTTGGTTGGCCAAATTATTTCATTGATGGGTAAAATGATAACTAGACAAAGAGATATTTCCAATGAGCTATCATGATCTAAATTTGGGGTTGAGGATGGCATTCAAAAGTTGACTGCAACAGCACTCTTCTTTCAGGGAGCCTCATTTGGCACTTTTTGTCCAGTCTTGGGAGATTTGATTTTTGATAGGTCAAATCAACTCCAAATTGAAAAAGTTTACTTGGGTTGGAAATTAGACTCAAAGACCTTTCCAACGAGCTATCCTGCGCCTGATTCCGACACCAGGAAGGCCTCCAAAAGCCTCCTGAAAAAGGGGCGCGACCACTCAGAGCAGGGGCGCGACCACTCAGAGCAAGGGCGCGACCACTCAAGCTGATTTGCCAGTTTTGACCAATTCGGCCAGAAAAACACTGTTTTCACCTTGGTTGACTTTTGAGGCATGTAAATGATGGATTTTTGTGTAAATTTCATGGCACTTAGATACTTTTACTCTTCTTGACCGCTTCTAGAAGTTTCTTTGATGTAAATGGTAAATATTTAATGCATGGATAGGTTTCCTAAGTTTTAGAGGCAAGTTGTTGTGCTGGCCTATTATCTAGTGATTAATTTAGAATTAGTTGCAACAGCTCCTAGGAAGCTGAGCTCGACCCCTAGAGGTGGGGAAAGGAGTTAGATCTTCTATATTATGCCTTCTCTTACTCATTTTCATGGTTGGACTCTTGAGGGAGAAGCTCTATTGTATATTTTACTTGTATCTCTGCAATTTGAGGAAAAGGAAGGCCAGGGTTTTGCAAACATCATTGTGGATTCTTGTGGATTATTGTGTTGATGGTGTGTTTCCTACTTGTCATTGTAAGTGTGTTTATGTGTTCCATCTCTTATTCTCTTGCTGCTAATTAAACAAAAGAAGTGATAAAGTTTGAATTCATGCATGCCATGCTCAGCTTTCAATTTTGTTTAATATTTATGTTTTCCACTATCTAGAGAGGATTCAAATTCATTGTTTGCCCTCTTTAGCCTCTATTCTTTTCTCCTTGATCATCCACCTCAACTAAAGGCATCAGTACAAACTCCTGCCTTGCCCCAAAGACCCACCTGCAAAAATTGAGCTCAATCCCTGCACCCTGAATTGCACTCCCTCCAATTGCCACCAAAAAACACAAAAACTTTAAATCAACCCTCCTTATCAGTTTACTAGCCTAAAATCAGTGTTTCTAATTGGTCAACTCATCCTATTGAAAAATCCATCGAGTTTGACCAGAGAGAGCCTTCTCATACCTCGTAGGGCTAGCTAGGAGGTGAAATGGTTTGATGTAGCTTTGAGGATTTGTCTATCTCAGCCTAGGTGAAATCTCAAGTGCTAACACTTGGGAAATCTTGAATTATTTTGAGGAGGATGATATTCTTCACGGTCGCTTGAGGTATTTAATCTTCTTCTTTCGATCATATTTTCTTATTGTATTTGATGTTGCTTCTAGTGTTGTAATGTGGTCCTTTGCTCTTGGCAGGACAATCTCATGTAGAATGACCCTTCTTATGAAAATTATAGCATTCAATATGAGATGATGTTCTATCATTCCTTCTTTTTGCATTTTGAGGAGGGGGATTTCTTAATGGACCTCCTTTTCCTTTCTTCTTCTTTTTGTCATGAGTGATATATGCAACGTGCTCTCCCTCTTCATGCTTTTGAATTCTTCCTCTTGATACCATCCTTGATTCTTTTTGAGTAAGATTTCCCACAATTTCATCAAATGACGGGAGGAAATTGTTGGTGCTTATTGTAGTAATGAAGGTTTCCCAAATAGGAGGGATACCTTTAAGTGTCAAAATCACTAGTTACAACTTCTCATTTCTTCATCTTGGTGTCTTTGAGTTGATATTTCAAAGTGACGATCTCATTCAAATTGTTGATTTCATACATGCCGACTATCTTATCATACATGTCTTTAGACTTCCTTAAATTCCTGATATATGCAAGTAAATGATCTCGTAAATCATCAGCTATAATTTGTTTTGCTTTGTACTCACCTTTGTTATACCTATTTTTGAGGGAAGCGAAAGAATTTTCTGGAGGCTCGGGAATTATACCTTGAATGTATTCCAACACATCATTGTTGTTAGCTATGATCTCTAACCTAAATTTCCATACAACAAATTTTGATGAGTCACCCAACTTTTCATGCTTCTTAAAGGTAGAGGAAGACATCTTGGCTTTGACTAGATAAGCTCCTTATACTTTCCAAGGAAGATGGCTTCAATGCTTATCTCCCTTTGGGATTGTCCTCATCTTAGCTCTGATACCATGTTAATGTTTCAAATTGTTCTATGTTGTTTCAGTTACTTCATCCCAATTCAATTCTTCATTAAGAAATGTATCCAATTATTAGGAATGTTTCCAATCATAAATATTAACTGAAGATAGAAAAATATATGCCATGACAAAGGAGACGATGGTACAACCAAAAGAGACACCAGATTGGTTAAAGACCAGGGAAAAACCCGACAAGGGGGAAAACCCTTTCAAATCTTCTTCTTATTAGATTGTCATAAAATGTTTCAATAGAGAGTACAATGAGCCTAATACATGATGTTTCAGTAGAAATTTACCCAATACAAATCAGAAATAAACATCCATAATCATTGTATAGAAGAGAGAAAAATTATAGCCTTTAGACATCTATGGTCAATTGTAGTTAACTATTAAACCCTAGCTTAGAACCATGGTCGCACTCATCAAGAAATTCTGCGAGTGACTTGTAGGTTTTAATCCCATACAGAAATTACCTGCATACGAATTCTAAAACATAGAAAATAAACAATGCAAGAGCATAACACATAAAACACATATATACAGAGATTTTCCCCTGGATCCCAAAATGGGACTACCAGCTTGATTTTTCATTATTTTCCTTTTAATGTTACAATACATATTTATACATGTAGAAGCATCCAATACCATGGACCGAAAACCATCGCGTCCAAAACCATGGACTGAAAACCATCACATCCAAAAAAACATGTGGAAAAAGCATGCACAAAACCATAGGTGGGTCTACCCAACCTAACATAGGGTCCAAAACCATAATTTTTTGGGGTGCTACCCCAGACCCCATAAAGTGGGGTTACGGGTACACCTCAAACCCCCTGTGATCCCCCCCTACTACACAATCGGCGCATCAAAGGGGGTGCTCCGCCCCCCCTCTAACCCCCCGGTTAACTACGTGGGCTAGTCATGGAAAGAATATAACACAACCCAACATTCTCCCACTTGTTGTTTTGTTTACACAGGGAGCCACAAGAGAGATTAGTCATTTTTCCAGCCTTGAAATGACCATTGTTTCTCTACACCAAGAGAATTTCTTAGAGCTCACAAATTTTTTCAATGCATTTGCAGTATTCTTCAAAGTGTCCACCTTTACTAGCAACACCTTTTTGTCTTCTATCATATCCATCACAAAGTGATACTGAACATCAATGTGCTTTGTCTTTGAATGATATGAAGGGTTCTTTGCCAAGAATATTACACTTTGGTTGTCACAGTCTATCCTTATAGCTTCCTTTACTAAACCCATACTTGAACAAAATCTATTCAACCAAACTACTTCCTTGCTTGCATGAGTGGCTGCCATGTATTTTTCCTCTGTAGTTGATAGTGCCACTACATATTGTTTCTTACTCATCCAACTGATTGCACCTCCAAATAGGTTAAACACATACCCACTTGTAGATCTTCTCTGATCAAGATCTCCAGCCCAGTTTGCATCAACAAAGCCATGAATATCCAACACTCTGTCCAACCTTGGTCTTCCTTGGTAGCACAAACCATAATCACTAGTGCCACGGAAAAACCTGAAAACCCACTTCACTGCTGTCCAGTGCTCTTTCCCTGGTTTTGACATAAACTTGCTCAATACTCCCACTGCATGTGCAATGTCTGGTCTAGTACAGACCATTGCATACGTCAGGCTACTAACTGGACTTGCATATGGAACACAGGACATGTCCTCTTCCTCTTCTTATGTCTTGGGACACTGTTTAGAAGATAACTTCACACTTACAAGAATAAGAACCTTCACCGGTTTACTATCCTGCATATTAAACCTCTGTAGTATTGTCTCGACATACTTCCTCTAGTTTAACTAGAGCTTCCTCTTTGCCCAATCTCTTTTAATTTTTATGCCCAAAATATAGTTTGCAGCACCAAGATCTCTCATGTCGAATTTGGAGGACAATTGGGTCGTCAAATCCTAGATAATTTCTTTTTCATTTCCAACTAGCAACATATCATCCACATACAAGACTAGATAAATAACACGGTCACCAATTAATCTAAAATACACATAATGATCTACTTTTCTTCTGGTGAAGCCAAGTCCTCATATAAATGTATCAAATTTCTTATACCACATCCTTGGTGATTGTTTTAACCCATACAGAGACTTATTTAACTTGCATACTAGTTCTTTCTTACCCTTCACCGCAAAGCCTTCAGGTTGCTTCATGTAGATTTCCTCTTCTAGATCCCCATGAAGAAATTTTGTCTTCACATCCATCTGTTCTACCTCAAAATCAAAAGTAGCAGCAATAGATAAAAATAATCTAATAGATGTTACCTTGGCAACAGGAGGAAAAATATCACCAAAATCAATTCTCGGCACCTAGGAATAACCTTTTGCTACCAACTGAGCTTTGTATTTCTCCACTTTCCTTCTACATTTGTATTCTTTTTGAATACCCATTTGATGCCAATGGGTTTCCTTCTAGCCGGCAACTCCACCAGATCCCAAACCTCATTCTTGTGCAAAGATGCCATTTCATCAACCATGGCCTCTTTCCATAGTTTTCCATCCTCTGAAGCCACTGCTTCCTTCACAGTTCTGGGATCATCATCAGTAATAGACAAAGAAAAATTTGAATGGAAAGCAGATGGAATATACCTTTTTGGCTTCCTTCTTTCTCGAACTGATCTTCTCATAGGCGGAGTTTGAGGCTCTTCTTCTTCTTATTCCTCCTCTGCTATAGAGTTTGATTCTTCCTCCTTTAGCTATAACTCTATCTTCTCAGGTTCCTTTGGTTGGACTTCATGTTAATAATATCTTTCACCTCTCTGAACACCACATCTCAGCTGTACACAACCTTCCTTTTTACTAGGTTCCAAAGTTTATAACCCTTTAAACCATCCTTATACCCAATAAAGACTCACTTTTCAGATTTACTATCCAGCTTGGTTCGCTTCTCCTTTGGAACATGTACATACGCATCACATCCAAATACCCTTAGATGTGAAAGAGAGGGTTTCTTACCAGTCCATACCTCTTATGGAGTCTTATTCTCCAATGCTGATGAAGGTGGCCTGTAGACTAGGTAACATGCGGTATCCATTGCCTCCGCCTAGAATTCCTATCCCAACCCGACACCACTGAGCATGCTTCTTGCCCTTTCCATCAACGTCTTGTTCATTGTTTCTGCAACTCCATTTTTCTAAGGTGTACATGGAGTAGTCTTTTGCCGTGAAATACCACACTTCTTACATAATTCTTCAAATTCCTTGCTGCAATACTCTCCACCATTATCTGTCCTCAACACCTTTATCTTATTCTCTGTCTGATTTTCCACGAGAGACTTAAATTATTTAAACCTGTCAAAGACTTTAGATTTATTATTAAGGAAATATATCCATGTATTCCTTGAGAAGTCATCTATAAATGATACATAGTACACAAACTTATCTAGTGATGGAACCTTCACAGGTCCAAACACATCACTGTGCATAAGCTCTAATATATATTTCACCCTCTTACCACCAGAGGGGAAACTCACCTGATATGCTTCCCGTATACACAATTTTCACAAAAAATCAAAATCTAGAGGGCTATTACTCATACCTTCTACCATACTTTACCATGAAGTATTCGAAGGCCCTTCTCTCCAATATGTCCAAGCTTTGATGCCAACATGGTCTTTTCTCCAGAGACCACTAGATTTTCTACTCCACTTTCAGGAACCATGGAACTATTGCACCCATCAACAATAGTGCTACCTTGCAGCTTGTACAGAGTTCCAATCCGAACTCCCCACATCAATACCAGTGCTCCCCAAACCATCTTGCAGGTATCCTTCTCGAAAACTATTTTTACACCTACATTATCCAACTTGCTAACAGAAATTAGATTTCTGGCTAATGCAGGAATCTGCAGAACATCTGCAAGTGTTCTAACCCTTCCACCTTGCAGCTTCAACTTTACTTTTCCACGACCAATGATTCTAGCCTTCCTGTCATCCCCCAAGAAGATATCACATATTTCTCATACTCACAGAACCACTCTATATGGGGAGTGAAGTGAAAGGATGCACCTGAGTCAATCAACCATGCCTCATGATCTACATGTGTGCTTGAAGAAGCCAAGTACACATCCCCACCATCATCTGAGGTGGTTTTCACCTTTGCAGAAGGAGCCTCATCAGATCCCTTTCCTTTGTTAGGAGCTTTAGATTTACAGTCCCTTTTGAAGTGGCCTTCCTTTCCACATTTCCATCACACCACGTTTACAGTTTTCCTGGAGATTTAGATCTCCCACTCGATGACTTATTTTTTTTTTTTGTTTGGGACCATCCTCATATAGACACGACATCACCATTTTGGCTCTCCATATTTTTCCATCTCATCTCCTCTATCAGCAAGGCTGAGACTATTTCATCAAACTGTAAGGTAGTTGCATTGCTACCTATTGTAATAACCAGACTATCCCACGTTTTTGGTAGAGAACACAACAAACTGATGCACTTATCTTCATCTAAAATTTTAATATCAACAGATGCTAACTGATTTACCACAATATTAAATGTGTTCAGATGCTCTATCACCTAGTCTCCATCTTTCATCCTTAGGTTATACAACTTTTTTGTAGGAACAATTTATTCACCAGATACTTAGATTGGTACAAAGTCCCAAACTTGTCTCATAAAGCCTTCGCCGTAGCTTCCCCTAATACCTTCAACAATACTGAATCTGAGACACACAATCATATTGTGCTCTTTGCCTTCTGACCCAAATTCTTCCATTCTTCATTGGACACTCTTGTTGGTTTAGTATCTGGATCTACCATGTTCCACTGATCTTTATCCACCAACAGATCCTCCATCTTGAGTTTCCACAACTCAAAAATCTGACCATTAAATTTTTTGATCTCTATCTTTCCACTGCTTGCCATCTTCTTTCACCATTAGAATCGATCTCGCAGATCTCCCACTGAACAGGGTCTACCACAGGCTCAAGCAAAACCCCTCAGCAACAAAGGCATCCCCTTGAAGCCAAATATGCTCTGATACCAAACGTAGGTTTTAACCCCGTATAGAAATTACTTGCATATGAATTCTAAAACACAGAAAATAAACAATGCAAGAGCATAACACATAAAACACATATACAAAGAGATTTTCCCTTGGATCCCAAAACCAGGACTACCAGCTTGATTTTTCATTATTTTCCTTTCAATGTTACAATACATATTTATACATACAGGAGCATCCAATACCATAGACTGAAAACCATCGCGTCCAAAACCATGGACCGAAAACCATCGCGTCCAAAAAAACATGTGCGAAAATCATGCACAAAACCATAGGTGGGTTTGCCCAACCTAACATAGGGTCCAAAACAAAAAATTTTCCGGGGCACTGCCCCAGACCCCATAAAGTGGGGCTACTGGTACACCTCAAACCCCCTATGACCCCCCTCACCACTACACAATCGGCGCAATAAAGGGGGTGCTCTGCCCCCCCTCTAACCCCCCGGTTAACTATGTGGGCTAGTCGTGGAAAGAATATAGCACAACCCAACACGACTGTCACCTCCTGGTTGCTCTTGGAGGCACTGTGAGTGAGTGAATTTGACTCGCAGTCACTCCCTGAGATACTGGGAGTGTGCAACTATGATTCCCTAGTCACTCCCTACAAGACGTTATGCGAGAAACTATGATTCCCTAGTCAATACTAGAGGAACTGCGTGCGTGCGACTATGGTTGGATCTGCCCATATATGATCTCAGGGCCTCAGTTGCATCATTTAGTCTGATATGCAAGCTACTATGGCTTCCCAGTCACAATTAGAGACACTGTGAGCATGTGATTGTAGTTAGATCTGACCTGTGGCGAGCGTGCGACCATAAAACAAAAACCCTAATCCGTGTGAGCTTCAGACCTAAAAGTTTGGACCCTAAGCGAGCTTCCTCTGACGAACTTGTGCGAGCCAAATAATAGACAAATAGAGAAAAGATGCTTGATGATTATAATGTTCAAATGAGCTTAAGGTCTATTATATTTATAGGTTTCCATGAGGGCCCATTTGATGTTGAGGCTGACTTGTCCAATTGTACATGTGTGTAGGGTAGACCTAATCCAATGTACATGAGTGGGTTCATAAATTCAAAAACCAAAATTTTCTTATCCAAATGAAGTGATATTTAGGTTGAATTTGGTCCTCTCAAAAAGAGGAATTCAATGAAATCATCATCTCTGTCATCTGAGCTATCCAAGGTGGAATTTGACCCTAGTTGCATAAATTAACATCATGATCATATTTCCATAATGGTATTGATGCTTCATATTTTCACATGAAATGATGTGAAAATTACTATTAATATTCCATTGGAATAGTTCATCACAAAACAGATTGTATTATGCTAAAATATTTAATTATGCAAGTTTATATCCATATATATTGCATTTATTAGCACTAGATTATTGCTAAAATTTATGAAAATAATTGAAATGAAAAATAAAATAATAAGAAAAAGAAAACAACATCCACATAAATGAACACAATATGTATCCTACGAACCTATTATGGGGGAAAACCAAACTAGAAGGTGATGCCTATTCTTTGATCTCTTTTTATTTAGTTATGAAAATGTAAATTCAAAGAAAGGACACTCACTATGGAGTTTCTAATGACACCAGGGATTGAATGGCTGCTACTGACTCTTCTTCCTCCTGGTATTATGCTCTTAAACTCCACTCCTAGTATATATTCTATATTATGGAACAACTACAATGTTGAAGAATGGAACCTCCCTTCTCTTCTTAGCATCCTGGTATTTGGCATAGCTTGATAGCAAAATAGGGTTATGGCTTTGCATGCCTCAAACCTCAATTGTAGTTAAGTTTTATACCTTACATAATATTTTTAAAAGTCCACATGTGTGTATCCCTACATGTATGATTAATGGGGCTTGATGTGGCATGCTCTTAGTACCATGGTGGTCAGCAACTAAGATCAACTTGTGGGAAGCATAACTTACACATATGAGCTCTAATTGAGGTGATTTTTGCACCATTTGAAAGGTATTTCCATGTAGAATGAAATTTAGAGGCTAGGAGATAATATTTCAAATTTATAACCCAAAAAGTATCATTTGATGCCTCAAAATGGATCTATAAAGTTCAAGACCCTAAATTTCCAAATTGGCACTTGCCATTACAATGGGCCCTACAAGCCAATTCCTCCTCTGTTTCCTCCTAGAACTTAACAAGATAGATGAAAAATTATATAGTGATCCATTCCAGATCATACCTTCCCATTTAAGTAAAATTGTAATCCTTGAAATATTTTACTAAGTGAGGTGAAGAAATTTTCCTCTACCTTCTCCCTAGAGTACCATTTTTCATTTCCTAGAAGATTTCCTTTCAACCTAATATATCAAAGTTTATGATGCCATTATCTAGTAGTTCGATACTTCTTATACAAAACTATATCTTCTACCAAATATTATTCATATTCTAGTACTAAGTCCTCCATGGTATACAGGAATTTCTCTTTAGTTTCTTGATCCAACACATAAGGCTTATATAGTTTCATATTTTCCACATTCACTACCACATAAATGTGCATATATGGTGGTAGAATAAGTCAATACACATTATCACCTACCTTTTCCAATATCTCAAAAGGGCCATACTATAGAGCCTTGATCTTCTTACTAGAACCATATAACCTTTATTTGTTTAGCTACAACCAAAATTTGTCTCCCATCTTGAATGTTTTCTTAGTTCCATGCTAATCATGTTCGACGTTGTACATTTTTTTGCAATGTCTCCAATACTTTCAGCAAAAAATATCCACTTTCAGTGCTTATCTTCTGATGTCTTCCCTGACTCCTCCTTATTGTCCATAAACAACATCCAAGGGCGAATGTGACAAATAACCAAAGTAAGTTTCAAAAATGGGACTTACTAATAGAGGTATGAATTGCTTTGTTAGAAAAGTGTTACAATATAGATCATATTTCATCCTACTTCTTTGGATGTTTCTAATTACAAGCCCTCAAAAGATAAACTAATGTAATATTGGCATACTTCAATCTACCCATCTATTTATAAATGGATTTCCATAGATCTCTTCAACTTTATGTCCATATTTTTCCGAAGTGTAGTCTAAAAGGCATTGGGAAATTTGGTATTACCATTTGTGATGACACACCTTGGTATCCAAAAATACACCCATACATATTCAAAGAACATGCTTACTACTTATTGTTTTATGGTAATTTTTTTACAAGGCGTAAGAATGCACATCTTTCCAAACCTATTTACTATCACAAGCAAATGATCATGTTCCTTCCTAGACATGGGAAAACCACCCACCAAATTCATGGAAATTCTTTATGAGGTTGAGTGGTTACAATTAGGGATGGTACAAAACTTTATTTTTTTTACTGGGCTTGTTAGCACAATACATTATGTATCCTATAATATATTGAACTATATCTTATACTTTATTTTGGGCCAATATACATACCTTTGTAAGTTGGAAACTGTCTTCCTAACACGAAAACATTAGCAACCTTAAAGGAGTGGGCTTCTCTGATAAGCTGCAATATTACACATTTAGGGACATAGAGCTTTTATAACTTGTAGAGAAACCCATTTTGAAGATGATAGTCATGTTCAGAAATCTAGGGGCAACTAGATTAGGTGATTTCTCTTACTTTGTTAACTGCCTGTGATGTATTTTTTACTTAAATTGATTAACTTCTTCTTTTTCTTGATTATTATTGTGTTTTATATCATCAAACAACTACCAAAAAATTAATATCAATTATACAACAAGACACAAAATATACACTGCAAGCTAGGGCTAAAACCTCTCCTCTTCAAAGGAAAACCCACAAGAAATCTTCTCTTCTTATAGAAATTCAAATGACGAATTCAAAGACCTAATACCCTTGTCAAAAACCCCTATAATACCAAGCCAAATTTATTTATTTATGAGAAACTTTCACCTAGCAGCTTCCAACAACTTTGACCTAGAAGATTTCAACAAATTTGACCTAGCAACATCCAACAACTTCAACCTAGCAGCTTCCAACAACTTCAACCTAGCAACTTTCAACAACTTCGACCTAGTTACTTCCAACAAATTCAACCTAGTTTATTCTAACAAACAACTTCTGCAATTTTGACTTCCTGAACAACAACTTCTGTAACTTCGACTTTCCCATCAACTTCTGCAATTTTGACTTCACCAACAACGTTTTCTACAACTTCGAATTTCCCATCGACTTCGGAAACCCTAACACAAGAGACAAAGAGAGGTCCAAAGATTTGATCTTGATTTTGTTCTTCTTGTCCTTGTTTTTATTCCTTTTATTTCTATCTTCTAACTTATTTATTCTCGATATCGAACTTGCTTGTATTTCTCTTTAAATGAGGTTGAGTTCCTTCTTATATATACGTTTCTTAGAAGGTTGAATTGTTGTCCATGAGGTCGATTTGATCCTTCTTGTAGGTTGACTTGTTTGACAAGGTCTTGGAGGGTCTTTATGATACTTTTGACTTTAGAAAACAATTATTTACAAGATACAATATGCCCAAAGGGGACTTACATATATGATAATGACTCTTTTGACTTCATAATTCTATGCCAAGCCTAAAATCACTCAATGGGTGCTTGAACTACAAATAAATTTATGTTGAGCATGAAACCCATGCATCAAGAATGAAAATAATAAATTTCTTCTCTTTAATATCAAATATATAAAATCATGATTACAATAAACATTATGAAGATTGAACCTAGTTACATATTTCAAAACTCCCTCTTAACTAGGGAGGTATTCATAATACATACATGGTACTTGGACATTCTCATATTGAAGAATTATCATAAGAAGAGTCAGATTGGTAAGCCATATCATAAGCTATTTATCATCTTATGTCAGTGCATCTCTTCATACCAACCAACATTGTCACATAGCAAGGCCTTGACTAACAACTCTATCTCTCCATAAGATCAGAGCACAATGCTGGTGAGACAATGGCTAATAGTCACCATCATCATTGCCTCTTAAGGCACATACCCCACCCGAATTTTCACAAGGTATGTCCTTCTAGGAAAATTCCTGTCTTGGAATAACACATCCTCAAGATTTTCCTCTTTGACTACTCTTTCCTATTGGATACCCTACTAGATCCTCAAAGAGTATCAGAATAAACCTAAGATGCTTACCCAATCCTCCATCCTTTCTTCATAACATGAAGAAAATAATCATGTGTCTATCTTTCCCTCTCAACTATGGAGGATATACTCATTCCAATAAAAGGAATATACCCAAGTTCCTACTTGCCTAGGAACTTTCCCAAGCTCCCTCTTAGTTAGGGACTTGTCTCCAACATCATCTATCAAATATTTAGAGGATATCATGGTACTATCAACTACTTGTATGGATCCTCCTTTCGATTTCATGAAATTCAACTTCTTCATCATGGATCCTTTATCTTCTAGATCTTCTTTGTAGGGCATCAACCATATTTTCCATCACTTCCCTTCAATGAAACATAGTGTTGAATTGATAGTCATGTCATCCTTTCCTTCATCGGGAAGAGACCTTCTAGTCCACATTTGGCTATCCTTTATACAACTACCTCTTACAAGCCATGTTTCTTTTAGGATCTTACATCCAATCTCACGAGCACTAGTTGTAGGTAACTTATACAACCTTCTTTTGGTTGCCCTTTTTCAACCCAACTAGATGATTTCTAAAAAATCAGAATGAATAGTAAATCAAAATTACCTTTTTATGATGACCTTTCGTCATGAGATTATCTTCTAAAATCAACATCCGGCACATGTATGAACTCATCTCCAAAACATACCTTACCAAGGTTCTCATTTTCCAGCACACATATCAAGGTCTTTATACCCTATTCATGGAGATGTCATAGATAATATTTCTAATCAATATCAGATGTTGATTCCTTATCTTATCTTACCTAACTAGAGTTACATATTTCACAAACTCTTCTTCCTTTATTCACATATTGCTTCCCTAGGAATTTTTATACATAGTTCCTTCATCAGAGGAACCATAGTTTCCAACCACCTTATGAGGTCATATTGATTTAATTTTGTCAACATCTAGAAGGGTTCAAGGCATATTGTCTAAATGCCTTCATGCATCATTCTAATGGAAGAGTTTATTCTTCTTCAATCATGCTCATGAGATAGAGAATTCAACCATTCTTTCTATAACTATATGATGACATGGATTTATCTATCAAATATATACATACCTCTTCCTCCTTTTGGTCATCTAGAATTCATTCTAGCAACATCCTTTCCTCGCTTGAAGATGAAAGTACTTCATCCAAGTTGACATGCTGCACATCTTTGTCATCATACCTTACATGTGGATTCCACACAAGGTGGAATGTAGACTATTTGCGAGGCACTTGCTTCTTCTTTGTAGAGGTGAACCTTCTAATGAATATTCTAAGGGAGGATCTTGATGATCCTCATTCTACAAGTGATGCTTTCTAATAATGATGATGTATGATGACCTATTTTATCTTTTATCTTTATATATGACTTTTTCCAACCATATATACTATTATTTCGATTGTATTTTCATGCTTTCAATGTAGATATCGTGAGATACTTCCTTTCTATCATGATGACCGCTACAACTATGTAGACTTTCTACTTCAGCTATCCTTCCATGCTTATGATGATGATTCCATCTCTATTTTAGCTCTAATGCATCCTATCATTATTATGATGCTTTCCATCATGAATAATATCTTTTATAAACTTGAAAAGAACTAAATGTAGGAGATTATCTCAGTCATAATAGAGATATTTCACTCCTTCCTTTTTATTTTTTATTTTTTATTTTTCAGGCTCTTTTATTTCTTCAGTGATATGAGCTTCATTTATTTCCTTTCTCTTCTTATTTTCCTTCTTGATTTTGGGCCAATTCCTTTGAAAGTTCCTATATTCATTACACTCATAACATTATATCTTTGACATATCAATCTTCTTATTTTTCTGAGGATCAAACTTTCCAAACTTTCCTTTTCTCTTGGTTATGACAACATATGCTTGAACTTGTTCATTTCATCCAACATCGCTCTTTTCCTTCAACCTAGTTTCTTCAAACTTACATAATGACCAAAGTTCACTAAAAGGAGTGGCTTCCTTCTTTCCATAGATGCTTGATACAAAGTTTCCCCATTCATCAAGTAGTGCATTGAGCACAATGGTGGCCATTTCTTTGTCAGCCATTATTTATCCTATTTTTTGTAGTTGATCTCTTATTTGAGACACCCTCATAAGGTATGAGGCTACCTCTTCATCCTCAGATACCTTCATTTTATATAATTTGGTTCTAAATGATATTTTTGGGTGTGTGTTATATTCTTTCCATGACTAGCCCCACATGCGAAGTTGGGGGGTTTAAGTAGGTGTTATAGACATATTTGGGCACATCAACCCAAATCTTATATGTCAATGTATTAGGGCTCATCAACCCATAAAAGAGTTGTTTCATACCCTAAAATAACATAGTCACCTGAATACATCATTCCCCAAAAGTTCCATCTAAGAAATCATCTAGAAACCGCCTAAATTGAACCATAATGACTGCTCCACAGGCAAAGTGTGATGCATACTGAGTGGTACACTGCCAGGGTACGATGCATACTATTCAGGCCTTCTATAGGGTGTGATGGGTGAGGATGGACAAATGTTTAGGACATTTGTCAGTTGATTGCTAATGGAATCTTCTAGAACTTTCTCCTATGCCACTTGCCTCTCTGAATTCACCCAAGGATGAATAAGTTATCTAAGAAAATCTTCAATCCCTTCTCTTGTTGAACCCATTATAACAAGTGGAATGACACTAATCAAACCCCATGGGTGACTCACACCCTTGCAAACATCTATAAATGGATCCCTCATCCAAGAGATACGGAGGTTGGAATATTGTGAATTGCAAGGAAGTGCTGATAGTTTGAAGAGAGAGTATTGTATTCTTGTTGGAGTGATCTTGCTATTTCATGAGGTGAAGAAGGATTGAAGCTGGGAGGATGGTGCTGTATCAGACAACTGGGTTGTAATTCTCCCTTCTATTAATAAAGCTCTTCAGGTTTTCTTCCATATGATTGTGCAATTGTGAATGTTATCATTTGTGAATGCTATCATTTGTTCATTATCTATCTAATTCTGTAATGTTTATGTTGTAATAGATCACAATGCTTTGATGGTTCTTTGTTGCTGTACTTGTGCAGGTACTCTCCAAGCGTGTTAAGTACAGGGAGGAGTTGCAAGATCTATCAAACGAGAGAGAGATCAAGCAAGGGATTAAGTGGAAGTTCCAGGTTGGTTCCATTATCTTTCTCTTATCTATTACACATAGAAGAAATCATTGAATTGCTTTAAACTGTTGTTTCTAGGGTAGCTGCCAAACCTAGAGGGTTAGCATTCTTAAAGAATACTAGTTTTCCCATAAACAAATTGGTGATTCCACTGGGGAAGTGAATAGATGTTTGTTTGTTGTTATTGTTTGTTCTATGTTCAATTTGATAAACTATAGACAGAGTCTGAAGCCATCCAAGTAGCCTTTGAATTGCTCTTGCTCTGCAATTGCATAGTAGATGAATGCTAATTCAGTTGATCTCTGGGTTAGTTTATGAATTGAAAATTTGACTTGAAAACACATCTATATGCCCTTTTGGTAGCTCAGTAACCTCTCAAGACATTTCGTCATACTTTTCTCATCATTTTTCATCAAAACCCACCTTAACTCATTGAAAACAGCTCCACCTTTGAGCCAAAACCCATTTCAGTTGCGCTCCCTGGACCATCGCACAGTCTTCCACTGTGACTCAGTATGCATCATGCCTCCTAAGTGCAGTAAGTGTGATGCATCTCAGTTTTTGTGAAGCCCAGGTGCGATGATTAATTGAACTCTTTTTCCATCTAGAAATTGATGGTTTTTGACCTTGTTTTTAGTTTTGTTTGGTTGTTTTGCTGCATATGAACAATGCCTCTTTACTGAAACTTACTTGCATTACTTAGATCAGCCTCAATTACATTAGGATTATTGAATGTTTTTTGTGTGTTTGTTCATCATTTACAATCCTTTGTCGAAAAGAGAAGTGTTCTAAATTCTTCCTTCACTAGATAATCGATTAAAATTTTCTTGTTGCATTTGATTTGATTTGTTTACATTCGAAATGTCAAAAGCATTTTTGTTCAAAATTGAAAGTGTCATTTTGAGTCTTCCTTTCTCTTTTGAAGAAGAAATTTTCGAAAATGTCATTTTGAGTGAAATATTTCAAATCTTTGCTGCATTTAGTTTTCCTTTTAGCATTTTTCACATTAAAGAAAGCGAAAACAAATACATGCATTTGCATTTAGCATTTTTTGATTTGTGTGAGAAAAAATGATTTAGGGGAATGCACTAGTGTGTGCTCTTTGCTCTTTGCTTAAAAGCACCATTATCTTCTTTCCCTAGTAGCTTGGATTTTCATTGCTCAAATGAACAAAGATTGTTTATCATTGTATATTGCATCTTAGGAATTTCAGGTCATCATCACATAGTGAACCATTAAAAGGCAAACTCTAAACAAGATCAACTTTAAAATGAATTTCAATGAACCTAACAATGCTTTGGAACTTATCTAGAGGTCTAAGCTAGTGACATGTTCCGGCGTCGTTAAAACTAGTGGCTATCGTTTTCATTGAAGGTTGGGTGATTCCTCCTCCTTGATACGACAAGCACTAGTATGGACTTGTGCTCCCCATACCATCGCATATATATTGGGAGACCATAATATGCTTAAATCCTTTATCCATAGGAAAATGAGTCTGCTTCCTTATTGATTGCAATGCACTGAACACAACATTTGGGAAGATTGACTGCCGTACATAAGTCCTTGGTAATTTCTTTTTAATTTATCACCAAGGTGTATATTGAAGTTTTGCGATTGGTTTGGTAATTCCTCTGTCTATATTTTCCAGAGTAGTCACTTTCGTTCCTTTTCGACTCTTTAAAAGAAAAGGTCCATCTGAGCACTTGTCCTTTCAGGCTCATTAAAAATTGAAGGAGACTAGAGTCATCTTTAGCTTTTTCTTGACTCTCAAAAATTGAAAAAGAAAAGTTGTGTCCAAGCGTCATTAAAATTAATTGAATTCAGAATAACATCCCCATTCCTTAGTTGATCTTAGGTTGAAACATATGGCGACAAATCCAGAGTCCACTGATCAAGGAATCCCTTTTGATGGGAATCCTAGTCCTTTCCCTTCTTTCGGAAATATTGGTGCTCCTTATATGGCTACATTGTCCCTTCTAGGATTTACCATTGGCCTGCTAGTATGGCTGTTTTCAACCTATTTGGTTCAAAATGCTGAGATTTATTTGAAATCGAGTACACCTCCAACTGGACAAAATCAATCTCCAGTTGATCTTGAAGTTGACCCATTGCCTTCTTCCTCATTTGTTTCTTCCTCCCCTTCTTCCTCTTCGCTTGGTGAAGTATTGATACTAGTAACTAGGTGGCTAAGAAGAAGAAGAAAGGGTAGGAGAAGAAGAAGAAGCCAATTCAGTAAGGGGGAAATCAAGAAACCATTGCTTTGAATGCAACATTTGATGAAAATCCATCCATTAAGATTCAAAAACCCAAATATCCATGCATAATCTGTGTGGGAGACCATTTTCATTGAAATTGTCCTTACTTTCATCAGATCTTGAAAGAATGGTCTTCTCATTCACACCATCCCGTGTCATCAACCTCTGGAGATCATGTTGGTAACACACCATCAACTAGTGATATTAAAGTTCATGGACATAAGGGAAAGGTCAGGATTCCATGTAGGTTATGTGAAGGTGATCATTCCCTTCACCTTTGTCCCTTTTTGGATGAAACCAAAAGAGTGTTAGATAACTATCCTGCTTCACTGTAGCGACTTCCATCTGGTTACAGGAAATTATCCCTAAATCCTTCACTAGTTGAAGAACTGACTAGCCAAAATCAACCATTGGTTGAAACCACTCTCTCTGAAAGTGAAACCTATGAGTCTATACCTGATCCAAATCAACATGTCAAGGTAACAATTGACTCGATTTCACCTTCAGCTAATCGTATCTTTCCTGAAGAGAGTGAAAATGATACCGCTCAAGTTCTTTTTGTTACTTTAGATTCTAACAAGCTTGGGGGAAATTCGCCTGTTCCATCAAGACAGGGGGAAAATCCTCCAGTTCTCATAACTCAAGGGGTTAATTCTCCCATTTCTACGGTACCCCCTCCAAGTAGTTTAGTCACTTCCTTTGATTGGAATTGATTGACAGGATCCCGCCTTCCTTCTTATGTCCCTTTCTAGATCATAGTACAAGTTTGTAAAATGATTGTATCTGGCACTATTATAGACAAAGGTGCATCAATGAGCATCCTTTCCTCAACTACTTGGCAAGCGCTCGGTTCGCCACTGCTTGTGCATGTTATGCAGAATTTGTTGGGCTTTAGAAAAGGAACTAGTCCACCATTAGGAATCCTTCCTCAGTTACCTATCACTTTGCGAGGAAAAACTGTTTATCTGAATGTGATGGTAGTCCCAGGACCTTTAGATTACAATTTAATTCTTGGGCGTGACTATGTTTATCACATGGGAGCTATTGTTTCAACACTCTTTCGAGTGATTTGTTTCCCGCATGAAGGCAGGATTGTCACCGTTGACCAACTTTCATTTCCCGGTCCAAATATGGCTCTTAGTCAGCCATCTTCCCTAAATGGTCCTTTTGTACCAATGGTATCATCCCCGCCATGGGTTAATTATGTGGCAACCTGTTCCATACCTACATCGACTTACAATCAATTCAGTGATGTTGTACATTATGTACTGGGGGCATTGGAGCTAGATCTCTCCTTCAAGACCACTTATGAGTTCTGAACAAGGAGTCTGAGGATAGTTCGTTGTCTTGTGTCAACCTCATTAAAAAAGGGAAACCAAGGGTCTCTGAGGATAGTTCTTTATCTAGTGTCAACCTCGTTAAAAAATGAAATCAAGGAATCTGAGGATAGTTCTTTGTCTTGTGTCAACCTCGTTAAAAAATGAAACCAAGAGTCTTTTGAGGATAGTTCATTGTCTTGTGTCAACCTCGTTAAAAAATGAAACAAGGAGTATGAGGATAGTTCTTTCACTGTGTCAACCTCGTTGAAAAAAGAAACAGGCCAATGAGCATAGTTCCTTGTCTTGTGTCAAGCTCATTAAAAAAGGAAACAAGGAATCTGAGCATAGTTTCTTGTCTTATGTAAGCTCATTTAAAAATGAAACGAGATTCCAAGTTTAAAGTCGAGTCTCTAATTAGATCTCGTAAAATCCTAGTTGGGTCTTTCACTTGATCTTGTAAAAGAACCTTCATTCCATCCACTTAATAGCCATGAGTAGTCTATTTAGTTGAATGTAATGAAGCTTGGGGGGCATGCACCTAGTGGTAAGATAAGTTTTCCTTTTGGTTATGTGATTGGTCTATCACACCATTCACCTTTGTCTATCTAAACAAAGCTAAATAGGTGTTGGATAACTGTCCTACTTCGCCACAACGATTTTCCATCTGGTTATAGGAGACTCTCCTTTTCATCATGCTGGGGGCTTGTAAACCATTTTCAAGCATAGTTTTTCATTTCAAGCTTGTGTAAAAATGAAACTGAATCCAAGCATAGTTCCCTATGGTTCAAGCTTGTCTAAAAATGAACCCATTTAAATTTTCCCTGTAGGTTATGTGATTGGTCTATCACACCATTCACCTTTTTTTATCTGAATGAAGCCAAAGAGGTGTTGGATAATTTTCCTACTTCATTGCAGTGACTTCCATCTAGTTACAGGATACTCTCCCTTTCATCAAGTTGGGGGCATGCAAACCAAATCAAGCATAATTTTTCATTTCAAGCTTGTGTAAATATGAAACTAAATCCAAGCATAGTTCCCTATGGTTCAAGCTTGTCTAAAAATGAACCCATTTTCAATTTTTAACCCTTGTGATTGTCATTCTATCAACCTTTTGAGCCTTGGTTGTGTTCATCCCATCGCCACCATATCTTGGCCAATCATATGCTTTCACTTGGTTGTTTTATCCTTTTTGAGGAATAGTTGCAATGAGTGGTCTTATTATCCAGCCTCTTCACATAAATAAACCTGTTTTGAGAAGTTCCAACATCACCGGAACCAGTTGCTACCTTAGACACCACTCGTTCCTCAAAATAGAGTCCTCTTTAAACCCTTTTTAGACTCGTTAAATATGAAAATATTGTCGAGCCCTTGTCTTTTCTGGCTCGTTAAAGTATTGGAAATGTCATCCCTCCTATATTATTTTATCCTTTTTCAGACCTGAGGAATTACTTTACGAAAAAGAACTTATGGAGTTTTCTTTTAGTCCCTTTTCAAACTCTCTAAACATGAAAAGGACCGAGTTATCCTTGTCATTAAACTTGTTAAAACAATAGTGACAAACTTGTCCATTTAGATGAGACCGATTTTCACTGTCGCTAGACTTGTTAAAAAATTAATAGCAATAGGTTTTCCCGAAGGGAAAATTATAGAACAAGAATATGTTATCCTCCTCAAGCTTGACAAAAATAAAGAGGTACTGGTCAGCAATGACTAGGGAAAAAGGGAAGAACTTGAAGAATTTATGGTAGCAAGTCGATCTTGAACATGACACTTTCACTTCATCTCCATTATTGAGTTGGGTTGGGTTATTCCGTTCACTAGTAATCATACCATTGGTCTTTCATACCATCCATATTTTGGGGTTAACGCTACCAATTCATCTCATTATCGCTGACATGTTCAAGAGAAGTCATTCAGTTGAGAAACCACCATCCACTTAATGTGTCATACACTGCAATACCTCCAACCTTCATTTTTTCATGACCGACATTCCTGAACCTTGTGTCATCAGTTCATTTTTCACCTCTAGAAATCATTTGCTTCATTTCATGTCATAGATGTGGGATACATCAAGGCAGGTCGCATCTTGTCGACATCAGCTGATTATCCAAGAAGTTGACTTAGAAACAACCCTTTCAGTGCTTTGAAGCTTGCATACATCAATGGAAAGTTTCTCACTTCCGGCGACAGGTTGAAATCAATGGCCTTCGACCGAAAGATTTTGCGTGGTGTTCAACATTAGATCATGTATTCACACCACATGAATTGTACTATAGTACCTTGAGGATCATTATCATTATCGATGATTCCTATCTCGTCTGTTAACAGATCACATCATTGGCTAGTAATTAGGCGATGTCTTTCCATGTTCGACTTCAGAACATCTTTTCGTATGGTTTGACTTATACATCAGGTGAAGATTGAACGAGTTTGAAGATCCCGGATCTAGTTTCATCCATCCAGGCTATGATATATTCAGGGATATAAAAAAATTAAATGTACAAAGGCTCTACAACAGATGGCCATCCTAACCATGGATTGCAACTCTATATCTGTAGAATCACGAGTCTGTATCTGCAGACGACTATCTTATCTATGTACATGAAATGAAATTTGTAAATCTAAGCATGGGACTGACTCCCTCATCTAGATCATGAAAAAATATATTATGATGATGTATTGTATTGTAACTTATGCAGGTCACCTTCCAGTTTGAAACTTCGGATCCTCATGATAAAGCATTTCACCTGACATGAATATTTACAACCTCATGCTTTAGGGGGAAACTGTTATAGACATATTTGGGCAGATCAAGATAAAACTTATATGTCAATGTATTAGGGCTCATCAACCCCTAAAAGAGTTGTTTCATACCCTAAAAGAACATAGTCACTTGAATATATCATTCCCCAAAAGTTCCATCTGAGAAACCATCTAGAAACTGCCTAAATTGAACCATATTGATTGCTCCACTGGAAAAGTGCGATGCATACTGAGTGGTACACTGCAAGGGTGTGATGCATACTGTTTAGGCCTTCTATAGGGTGCAATGGGTGAGGATGGACAAATTTCCGAGACATTTGTCAGTTGATTGCTCATGGAATCTTCTAGAACTTTCTCCTATGCCACTTGCCTCTCTAAATTCGCCCAAGGATGAATAAGGGATCTAAGAAAATCTCCAATCCCTTCTCTTGTGGAACCCATTGTAACAAGTGGAATGACACTAATCAAACCCCATGGATGACTCACACCCTTGCAAACATCTATAAATGGATCCCTCATCCAAGAGATCCGGAGGCTGGAATATTGTGAATTGCAAGGAAGTGCTGATAGTTTGAGGAAAGAGTATGGTATTCTTGTTGGAGTGATCTTGCTATTTCATGAGGTGAAGAAGGATTGACGCTGAGAGGATGATGCTGGATCAGACAACTGGGTTGTTATTCTCCCTTCTATTAAAAAATCTCTTCAAGTTTTCTTCCATATGATTGTGCAATTGTGAATGTTATCATTTGTGAATGCTATCATTTGTTCACTATATATATGATTCTGTAATGTTTATGTTGTAATAGATCATGATGCTTTGATGGTTCTTTTTTGTTGTACTTGTGCAGGTACTCTCCAAGTGTGTTAAGTACTGGGAGAAGTTGTAGGATCTGTCAAAGGGGAGAGAGATCAAGAAAGGGATTAAATGGAAGTTCCAGGTTGGTTCCATTATCTTTCTCTTATCTGTTACACATAGAAGAAATCATTGAATTGCTTTAAACTGTTGTTTCTAGGGTAGTTGCCAAACCTAGAGGGCTAGCATTCTTTAGGAATACTAGTTTTCCCAGAAACAGTAGGGGCAACCAACTCCCCCTTTGTTGTGCCAGGCACAATGTGGGGGTCACATGAGGGGCGGAAGCCCCCCCTATTGGGGGATTTGAGGGGGAAGTAGGCCCCCTTTATGGGGTCCACGGTAGTGCGATGGGAATTTTTTTTTGGACCCTATATTGGGTGGGTAGACCTACCTATGGTTTTGTGCATGGGTTTCACACATGGCTTTCTACCCATGGTATCTTGTAGATACAGTCAAGGGAACTATGGCTATGTTCTAATCCAGGGTTAATGGATTTGGATTTATGAATTATTTAGCATGTATATATATGTGTTGTAACATTGAAAGGAATATATTGAAAAATCAATCTGGTAGTCCCGGTTTTGGGATCCAGGGGAAATATATGTGTATATTTGTTTTATGTTTTATGCTCTTGCCATTATTTATTTTCTTTTTTTAGAATTTGTATGTTGGTAATTTCTGTACATGGTTAAAACCTACAAATATAACTTCTCCTGCAGTGCTTATAGAATATAATTCTACCAAATTTTCAAAGATATCTTTTGATTTCTCCAAGTTTGCTACATAAGGGATGAGAGAATCCTTGATTGATTTTATGAGGAATATTTGAGCCCTTATTTCCCCTTGATTCTACTTCGATAGTGCTTGAGATGGTTTGGATATTGAACCCTTAACATATTCAATAGCTACATTCTCTATGAAGATAAAATCTATCCTCTTATTCCATGAAAGAAAAGTTGATGACCCAACTAGTTTGTTGCTCTCCTTGTAGAATTAAATGTTGATAGTATATTCATACATAAATATAAAGATACTTAGTTTTCAAGTGAAGATGTTCCTAGATGATGATATCTTCAACTTGATGTCTTCTTGATGATGTTGCTTCCTTGATGATATTCTTAGAGGATGTTTGAGATGTGATATTTGCTTCAATGTGAGGGAGATCACCTTGATTTATTTGATGATGATGGAAATGCTTCTTCTTCCTTCCTTGGATGATAATGTAGAATGTGGAGGCCTCCCATGTTGCTTCAAATGTAGATTCATTCTTTCAATGGAGGTAGGGTTTTTGAGGTTTTTTTCTTCTTCCAAGAGTTGTGATTATGTGATCCTTATGATATGATGAATAGTCCTCCTTGATGCTTCTTAGTTTACTCCATCCTTCTTCCAAGTGGATGATCTTCAAGCTACCTCTTCTTGTCTTGTCACCATAGCTCTAACACAATGTTGAGCAATATAGGGGCAACGAGATTAGATGATTTCTCTTACTTTGTTAACTTCTTGTGATGTGTTTTTACTTAAATTGGTTAGCTTCTTCTTATTCTTGATTTATTTTGTTTTCTATCATCAAACAACTACCAAATAATCAAGATCAATGAGACAAGAGGACACAAAATATAGGCTACAATCCAGGGCAAAAACCTCTCCCCTTGAGAGGAAAACCAAAAAGAACTATTCTCTTTTCTTAGAACTTCAAATTACAAATTCCAAGACCTAATAACATAGTCAAAGACCCATCCAATACCAAGCCAACTTTCCTTCTTGATGAGCAACTTTGACCTGGAAGCTTCTAGTAACTTCAACCTGTAACACCCTCCTCCCACATCTACCCAAGTTAACCGGTCTGCTGGGGTAAACATGTGGTGAGAGGCTACTTATGATGTGATTCAACTCCCCATGTATATTTAAGGAAGTGGAACCGAAAATCCCAAATCAATCTGACCTTCCTCAGTAGCTATAGACCAATCACAAGGAAACCAACCCTTCCAAGTGCTTAACCCATGAGACAACTTGACATTTTACTGATATAGACCTTTAGCTACTCCCATGACAAGCCATGAATGTGACTAAGGCCTTCTAGTGTCTCCTATAGCAAGGCATGCCAACGACTATGGACTTTTTTAGCTAGTTCTGAGCCAGTGACCCTAGTTTTTGAGCCACTTTTTTAGGGCTAGGTCTCAAGCCACTACCCAAAAAATCATGAAACCTTCAGAAATGGTAAATGAATATGTAATAAGATTACAAATTCAATCATTGTTATAAGTCCTTGATCTGACCCCTACTAGTCATGACATGCATTTCATCAAACATGTCACAAATATGTAATCTATAGGTCATAACAACAAATTTGAGCATAGGGGTCTCATACTTATCTGATATTCAAAAAGAAGCATTGATTCCTTATCAAAATAGCTACATTACCATATATTAGGTCATATATTCATTGTACATTCATTTTATAATCAACACATGATGAGAGGCATACATCAAGTTTGTAATAAAACATACTCATAAGTAGAATATCACCAACAAAAATAACAAGGATATAACAACCATAAGAATCACATATGAACCCATACATTTACACATGAAATACCAAGGATAAGGAGCTATTATTAATGAATGCATAAGCCAACTAGGTCTGGGACTTCCACGAACCACCCGACCATAGATTGTGCTGAACCAAATCTTTCTTTCAGCCAATCACCCCCGTGCCATATTTCAAGCATGAATGTGGGGCTCACAACAAAACCAACCAGGGCATCCTCAGGATTTACCGTATATCCCACCAAGGGATTCCTAAGCCCGAACCCTCAATAATACAGCTAGGCTTTACCACAATCCCCACCGGATCACTAGGCCCTAAACAAGTATGTATTCCTATGGATATCTCCACCTAAACCATGAGGAATTTGTCTGTCTCAACCTCTCGGATTTATCATGTATCCAACCATTATCGGTCAAGGGATTCCTAGGCCTACGAGGTCACCACCCTCTAGAGTTTACCGTGTATCCCACCATTACCGGTTAAGGGAATCCTAGACCTAATAAAGGGCATTCACCTATGAGATTTACTGTATATCCCACCAAGGGATTCCTAGGCTCAATCGAGGTGTTCACAACAAGGATTTACTGTGTATCCCATCCTAGGATTCCTAGGTCTTGTGAATAATATCGAAACCACCCCACTCAACTTTGATTCCATCTGAAAATCGAGCTCAACCAAATATAAGAGAACCCACCACACCATGGCTATTTGGAAATGGAAAGGCAAGGCTGAAAACATTGTCACACCTAGAAAAACCCATGCTAATGACAACAAGAGAGACAAAAACACACATGCATGTATCATTCATGCCAAAACTAGCAAGGAAATGATACATGCAACTTGATACCTACAAGTAATCTTGTTGTAGCTGCTTGATCCTCCTCTTCCTTGCTTGATATTTGCTTCCCTTTTCCTTCTATGCCATTCCTTATATTTTGTTCCTCCAATGTTAGAGTGCTCCAAGAATGCTCTAAGCATCCACAAGTATGAGAGAGATAGAGAGTAGAGAGAGATAGCTCCAAAACTGAACTGACAAAAGGTACCAACTGATCCTCAAAAGCCTTTATTAATGGGGCCTATGTTTTCTAGATTTTATATTATTTTCCTTCATTTCATCCTCACATGCAACCTATGACCTTTCACCATCCTTTTCTCCTAATTTCCATTATTTTCATAAATAAAAGGCTAATTAATTCCTCATGCCTTTCCAAATCCTTTTCCATGTCCTTTGCCAATTTCCTTAGCCATAATAAACCAAATGAACACACACACTAGGGTGTCTTTTTCCAATATTTAGCTTGGAATATGTGTCCCATGACCTTGGTTATTATTTTCCTTTATTAACTTTATTACATGGAATTTTGACTAGGGATGTTACAGAACCCTCCCCATTGGGGGAACAACGTCATTGATGTTCAATGACACCTCCAACCAACAAGACTGTTGAAAAGTGAAACATATTACCCATAAAACTTTATAATTTAGCTTGTTGCAATATTTACAATGATCAACCTCTGAGAAGCAAACCAACATGCCAACATAACAACATGACAACCATAATGATATGACACCCATACTACTTATTGGAACTTTATAACACAACTCATGTCAGTATTTACATTGATGTAGATATATACATATACCAAAACACCACACCAAAACATATACCAAAAGACATCTGCTCAACCAATGAATAGAGAAGGATACATAGCACGCATTTGATTCGCCATCTCCCATGTAGCTCCATCAGGCCCAAATTGCTTCCAATACACTTTAACATGCATGATTGCTCGGTTCTAAATCATGAGCATCTTTCTCTGCAAAAAAAACTAAGGTTCCAGCTGGAATTATCCTTCTAGCTCCACATATAATACAAAAAAGTCAATCATATGATCAACGTCTTTAACATACTTCGTAAGCAAGGACACATGGAAAACATAATGGTATTTCATTATCAGAGGCAATGCAAGTTGATAGGCTACTAGTCCAATCCTTTCAAGAATCTTGAAAGGTCCACAAAAGTGAGGTGTCAGCTTGGCACACGATCCAATCCTTAAGGATATATTCTTCGTCTTGATGCAAAAATACACCTATTCCCCAACCTGAAACTCCTTAAACATCATGTTCCATTCTGTATAAAATTTTTGTTTGTCCTGTGTTACCTTTAGATTCTTCTTGATTAATTTCATTTCTTGTCCATCTCTGCCAACATATCCAGTCCAATCAACAACATGTTCACTGGATCACTCCAACTGATGGGAGTATTACAACTCCGCCCATAGAGTTCCTCAAACAAAATCATCCTCAATGAATCTTGATAACCATTATTATAAGCAAGCTCAACCAATGGAAGGTACTCCTCTCATCTCCTCTATAGCTGCATCACATACATCCTCAACATGTCCTCTAATATCTTGTTGACCCTATGGGTCTATCCATCTGTCTGTGGATGATAAGTTATGCTGAAGGCCAACTCTATCCCCAGACCTACAAATATCTCCTTCCAAAACTTGGAAGTGAACTTAGCATCCCTATCTGACATAATATTCCTTGGAACACCATGCATCCTCACTACATCTCTGATGAATGCACATGCCGCATCACTAGATGAATACACAGATTTTACTGGAATGAAGTGTGCTACCTTTGTCAACCTATCACCACAACCATGATGGAATCATGCTATCTATATGTCCTGAAAAAAATTGTGATAAATCCATGGAAGTGACCTCCCACATCCACTCTGGAATCAAAATTGGTTGTAGTAGTCCACATGGCTGCTTACATTCTTCTTTCACTTGCTAAAAATCCAAACATCTAGCCACAAAATCTGCACACCCTTCTTCAAATTCGGTCAATGATAAAACTTATTCACCACTATCAATGTCTTTTGGTATCATGGGTGACCTAAATATTGTTTTTCATGAAACTCTTGCAAGATAGTCTTATTGATATCATTGTTGTCTAGAACATATATCTTGTACCTAAATCTGATCAAACCATCTACTGTAAGATGATAGTGCACATCCTTCTCACCTGTACCCTGCTCTAACCTGTGCATAAGATCCACGTACTTACCATCCTGATGTCTTGCCTGTAAGATATGATCCTGTAAGTTTGTCCCATAAGAACTCATAACTGCTATATGATTCACTTGTATCCTCCTACTAAGAGCATCTACAACCCTGTTCTCTTTACCTTTAATGTACTTGATCTCAAATTCAAACTCACTAATCATGGAAAATCATCTAGCTTTCTTGGCATTCAGATTTAGTTGGTCAAATAAGTATCTCAATCCATTGTGATCTCTCATCAATATGAACCTCCTTCCAAGAAGATAGCACCTCCACATGTTCAATGCATGGATGATCACTACCAACTCAAGATCATGTGTTGGATAATTCTGCTTGTGCTCATTTAGTTTCCATGACTCATAACACACTACCTGTCCTTCCTACATAAGGAATCCACCAAGTCCTCTCTTGCAAGCATATTTACACACCACAAACTCTTTGTTTTGATTTTTGATTTTTAACACTGGAGCATTCATCAACAACTGCTTCAATTCATCAAAACTTGCTGCATATTCTTCCGTCCATTCAAATTTCTTACCTTGCCTCTACAATGACATAATACGATATAAAATTCGAGAGAAATTCTTGAAGAACCCCTTGCAGTAACCTGCCAGCTCCATGAATCATATTTAGGGAAAATTTTAAGGATAGAAATTTATCTTAAAGTTTAGAAATCTTGGCGAATATTACTAGTCCCTAATATGCAAATTATAAAAGGCTTGGTGATACTTTTATAAAAATATTCATTTTTCTAATGATTTTGTATAGTCTCTATAATTTTTTGGCGATTTCTAAGGTAAAATATTCTTATAATATAAAATTTGCGTGAATTATATTCTAAAAATTTGGAAATTCACGAATCTTTATTTTGAAAAAGCATGTAAAATTAGCCCAGCTGTGAATATTAGCCCCTAAAATTTTCCTTGATCATCTTACCTCATCCATATTTCTAGGAGATACCAACTCCATGATAGCCCTTATCTTTTTTGGATCCATTACTATGCCTTCCTTGGAAACAACATGTTCCAAGTAATGTACCTTTGCTTGAAATAAACTGCATTTGCTGAGCTTAGCATGCAAATGATTCTCTCTTAGAAATATCAATACTAATGCTAAGTTTTCAGAATGATCTTCCTCATTGTTAGAATATATCAAGATGTTATCAATGAACACAATAACAAACTTGTATAGATAATGATGCAACACACTAGTCATCAAGCACATAAAAGTAGCTCGAGCATTAATCAAACCAAATGGAACTACAAAAAACTTATAATGACCATACCTAGTCTGGAAAGATACCTTGTAAATATCCTCTTCTTTAATGCGTACCTGATGGTATCTTGATCTAAAGTCAATCTTTGAGAACACTACTTCTCCCTTCAACTGATCGAACAAGTCATAAATCCTCGACATAGGATACCTATTCTTAATGGTCACATTGTTCAACTTGTTGTAATCAATGTATATCCTAAGAGTACCATCCTTCTTCTTCAAAAACAACACTGATGACCCCACGATGATACAATTGGCCTAATGTATCATTTATCAAGCATTTATTTTGACTGTAACTTTAGCTCTAATAAATTTGGAGTGCTCATCCTGTAAGGTGCCTTCGATGCTGGTGTTGTCCCTGGTACCAACTCAATGGAAAAGTCCACTTCTATATGAGTTGAGAACTTTGAAATATCTATTAGAAACACATCCTGAAAATGATGCAATATTGGTTACTTTCTCAATGCCTCTGCATCCTCAACATCCTTACCTTTATCACTAGAAATATGCACTGCAAATAACACACACCCTTTTCTATGACCGCACTTCACTTGCATAGTTATCACCATGCTAACTAATGTTGCCTTCTTCTTACCCTGCAAGAATCTCTATTCTCCATTGTCATCCAAGCACTTAATAGATTTGTCATAAAAATCCACCTTAGTCCTGTGAAGATACAACCATTCCATACCCAAAAGCATACTATATTATCCCAATGGAAATACATTCAAATTTGCTGATGTAGGAAGACCATTCAACTCGAATGCACAAACTCTTACCCAATGATGCACTCTCTTCTTTGTACCTTTAGCCAACTGCACTAACCAAGATTTTGCATGCAATTATTCATTCAAACCACACTTATCCACTAAGTTAGGGTTAACATGTTAGGAAACCAGCTCACAAAAAGATAGAAAAGATAGATCAATGCCTTAGAAATAAGCCTCTTCGAGGGGGAAACCTCCTTTACATTACACAAATGGACAATTATTAGATGATACAAATGGCAAGACCGCCTTTCTATATATATAGGAGTTTAAGGGGTCATAATATAATCAGATCTGACATAACAATAATAATGTAAGGGCACAATAATAGCAATAGTGGGCTTCTATGGGGCACAATAATAACAATATGGAGACTACATGGGCACAACAATATAATAAGGGGGTTGTACTAATAACAATAAGAGGTTACACTAGTAGTATAGGGCCCTAACATGCCCCTCTCCTTCAAAAAGTGTTGTCCTTAATGCTTTAGTAGTTCTTGATGCTTCTGTATAAATTCTTGTCCTCCCATGTGAAATCTTCAGCGGGTAAGTTCTTCCACTTGATGAGATACTCTAAAATTGATCTATTTCGTAGCATTTGATTTCTCGGTTCTGTGACTGCTTCAGGTTCCAATATGATTTTTCCTTCCTTGTCAAGTTCTTGCAATATTGTTTGAACTAGGATCTTCTGCAACTTTTGAATGAGTTCCCACTCCTTTGGGCATATGGATATATGCAAGGCTTGATGTTTGGAGGAAAATTTCATGGAATCAAATGAATAGCATGATCATGATCACAAATAGGTGGGAGGCCTTTGGGGGTCTCAAATACCTTGGAATGATTGTCCAAATTTTTTTGGAGATCTAGAGAAATACATGATTTCAATGTGGGATTCTCTAGTGAACATAATTGTGTAATTACACCCCATTGTTCTTTATTTAGAAGCTTTGTCATGCTGTTAGAGTTGATTATATTTCTAGGTTTTCCTTCGAT
>APFE030782954.1:32718-49202 GCA_000404065.3 Pinus taeda
TATCCAAGAAAGAGTTATGTCAAATCTACCACGATGGCCTGTTTATAGACTAGTTCAATAGAGTGTACCTGTACAACGTGCCACGTCTCACTATTTTGACCTTAGTACCTAAAAATAACATACAGAAAACTACAGGAAGTCCTCTTTCTGAAACTTGTTACGAAATTTCAATCTGATGCTCATAACAAAAGTTATGATGATCTTCCCCTAGTCACTTGTTTGGAATTTAATTCAGAGTCCGCAAAATCTCTAACTTCCTCAGATCATATCTACGAAAATATAGTGAGACAAGATCTGAAATTTGGACACGCAGTTCGGACCAATTTATTCTCAAATGGTTTTTTTTTCTCTTTTGAAATATTGCAGAAAAAAAGTTATAGTGAAAATGTCACGATGACCTATTTTAGATGAAATTATGAAATTTGTAAAAACCATAAATTTCTCAGATCATATCGCCAAAAATATAGTGAGACAATATCTGAAATTCGGACGTGAGCTTCAGTGCGAATTTGACTCAAATGGGTTTTATTTTTAGCTTCTGAAACATCACAGAAAAAATGATATAGTGAAAATGGTACGATGACCTGTTTGGAGCAGTGAAACCCTAAAATCCAAAGCTATAATACCAAATGTTATGGAAACCAGCTCACAAAAAGATAGAAAAGATAGATCAACGCCTTAGAAATAAGCCTCTTCGAGGGGGAAACCTCCTTTACATTACACAAATGAACAATTCTTAGATGATACAAATGATAAGATTGCCTTTCTATATATAAGAGTCTAAGGGGTCATAATATAATCGGATCCGACATAACAATAATAATGTAAGGGCACAATAATAACAATAGTTGGCTTCTATGGGGCACAATAATAACAATATGGGGACTACATGGGCACAACAATATAATAAGGGGGTTGTACTAATAAAAATAAGAGGTTACACTAGTAGTATAGGGCCCTAACATAACATAACTATAATTAGATTTAGGGTCCATCTTGATAGTGGATGCCTGGTGATCCACCTGCATGCTATCCAATGTTGCATACATACGAGAAATTCTATGCCCAACATCCCCAACAATCTGTGCCTCCTTTTCACTGTAGATATGAGGCCTACCACCCTGATACTGTGAACAATCTCTCTTGAGATGCTCCTTGCCACATATCCAACATTGCAACAGTTCCATACCATCAACTCTATTCTGATTCCCTCCAAGTTGTGACCCATGTCCCTATCTAATGACATTGAACTTCTTATAAGGTGAAATTTTTTATTTCTCACCTGCCTCTTGAGGCCTTATAATTTTCGGCTGCCATTTATATTTAGCTTTGTCTTTCCCCTTCCAGCCCTGTTGAAATTTTGTCTTACGATTTGACAACTCATAAAAGTGCTTCAATTCCCCAATAACTTCCTAAATTTTAGTTTTTGTAGCATCAAATGTGTTCTATCCTTGAGATTTTTTGGATAGTATAGAATACATGAGATCTCCAAAACCCAGAAATCATTTCTAGAAATTACACCTAGAGATGGCTTAATAAGATTATTAGTCAGTTTTTGAATATTTCCTAAGTTTAAACTTAGAGAATATGACTAATTAATCAAAATTAATTAATTTATGGTGTGAATGTTATAGAAACTCACATAGGCTGACTTCAAGTTAATCCTAGCCATCGATTAAGATCTAATATTAGCCATTGAAGTCTCAACAAAGGATTATAAGAAGTCGACGGGGCTTGGAGAAATAACTTGAGAAATCCAATTTCATGAGCATATCGATATCCAGAGTAGCAGCAGTCATTTGTCAAAGAGAGAGAAAGTGAAATCGAAGCAGTGAGAGAGGGACAAGGGTAGTGAATCTGGAGGAAGGATTCTAGTTCCAGTGAATGCATTTGTAGAGAGGCAAGTAAGCCATAGTGAGGTTGACTCAGAGTAGCGTAGTAGCCTCTAGAGGAAATTTCAAATATGGGGGGGAAAAGCAAAGTTTCAATCCCAGAAGCCGGGCAGAGGTTTTGGAGGCTAGGAAAGACATTTTCCAAGATAGAATTAGACCAAATGGCTTGAGGGGATGCTAGTTCGAGCTATGTGCAGAAGTGACTGCACTAGGGTGATGCAGTAGTTGCACATAGCCAGTTTGGATGACTCAATTTGAGCTGAGGTCAGAGCTCGAATTTGCTTGTGGAGTGACGAGATTTCTTGACTAGATTTTTCTTACCAGTATTTCTTTGTAGGAATGCTAGTTTTGGCATCAAGTTCTACTTAGTTTATTTCATTGCTACATAATTATAAAACCCTCTACTGCTACACCATTTTTCCCCAGTTTTGTTTTTCCGAGGACATTGGTCCACAAATAAATGTGTCATTCTATATGTGTGTGATAGTATTTCTTCCAGTGTTTATTTATTCTACAATTTATTTGTATAAGTTGTAGTGTTATTGATTCAATATTTGCTGTAGCTCACAATAAATGAATTGTTAAATTTATTAAAAATTAGGAGAATTATTTCCAGTTGGTGCAATAGGATTCAGGTCTCTGAATTTTCACATGGTTTTATAACACAGTTGATAAGCCAGAGAGCTCAGTAGTGAAGGAAGAGGGAGTTTCACTGTTTGTTGAGGAGCAACAATTCGAAACCCCAGAGGCAGCGCAGTCACCTTGGCCAAGAGGACAAATTCTTGAGGATAAATTGATTTTTCTGAGAGGGATAGAAAAATTTGATCTCTCCAGATTGAGGGTTTGTAGAGGCAAAGGGAGCAACCAATATTTTTCACAGAGTAGATCTCTAGTTGGACGCAACGGTTTTGCAACAATTTCTAGAACAAAACTAGCATCGGGAGGAAGAAGAGCACACAGTGAGAAGGAAAATTTTCCTTACGGAACTTCTAGTCTCAAGAAGTTCCAATTCCATTGCAAATAAATAGTTGCCTAGTAGAGAAAATGACCGAGTAGCAGTAGTGGCTGAGTAGTAGCAATGATCGAGTAGTAGGAATGAATGAGTAACAACATTGATCAAGTAGCATCAATGACCAAGTAGCAGCAACGATCAAGTAACAACAATGGTTAAGTAGCAACAACGAATGGGCAACAACAATGACCAAGTAGCAACAATGGTCGAGTAACAACAACGGTCAAGTAGCAATAGAATATAAGTAGCAGCAATGACCGAGTAGCAGCGACTGAGCAGAAAAGGAAGAGGAGATTTTTGACATCATCTGAGATGGCCACTGCCAGACTTCGAGATCAAGATAGGTTGGATAGTGCTTCCAACTATGTCATCTGGAAGGAAATGATGTATTCCCTTCTGGATGAATATGGCCTGAAGCTATATATTGATGCAGTGGTAGCTACCCCCATAGATGTAGATTAGTTGAAGGAATACCAAAAGGAGATGGTGAGGGTGAAGAGATTGATCCTATACAGTGCCCGAGATCATGTTGTATCACACACAACATCCAAGGGAATGACCAAGGAGATGTGGGATACACTTTCCACAGTATACCAAGGCACATCCGAGCAATGGAAGATGTACTTGGAGGAGAAGCTGAGATGCACCAGGATGCAGAAAGGGGAAAGCAGAAACCCCTTCCTCACCAAGATTTAGGGGATCTAGGACCAGTTGTAAATTGTTGGGGTAGCACCTCAACCCACAAATCTAGTACAATTGACACTCAACAATGTCTTAGAGGAGAGGTAGGTATTTGTCCAAAGTATCTTGGGAAAAGAAACCTTTCCAAGTTGGGGTAGAATGTGGGCTTATTTGCAGTAGGAGGATTTTAGATGAGTCTATTGAAGGAGGTGAAAGTGGAGGAGAATGTGGCCCTCGCATCAAAGGGTACCAATCAAGGATAGGGGGATTAGGTAAAGAAGAATAAGGACTTATAAAAGGTCAAGTGCTTCAGATGTGGTGAGCTTGACCACTACAACACCCAGTGTCCTCTCAGGAATAAGGACAAGGAGGAGAAGCACGACCAACATGCAACATCAACATAGATTGATAGGATTTTCTCTGCATTGGAGGAATACTTTTCCATGTTTGATGACACACCCCTAGGAGTGAAATGGGGTGACTTGATTTTGTAGCCTCGGAGTGCTATAGATGGGCAGGATTCTTGAGGAGGTCCACCTCTTGAATCAATATCTTGCTATGAAGGGCCCACAATATTTTGTAGTTGGATGGATTAGTGGAAATAGATGTAGGCAGAGGCCAGAGTGATAAATGCAAATACTAGTGGTAGTCATATACTGGGTAGTGCAGTGAAGAGTTGGCAGCAGTGCGGAGTGGCACACTGTAGAGTCAGTAGTAATGCAGATGCCTCAATGGAAATGTAGATACTAGCAGTAGTTAGAGACTTGGAAGACAAATTCATCATATTGATCACATTTGATTCAATATTTAGGGTGCTTATAAGTTGTAGTTATTATATTTGTGACAACAACAGGTGGAGAAGGAGTTGTAGTGCAGATGCAGTGTTGATAGTAGTTCAGCAAGGTCAACAACAACATAGATGCAACACATATTAGAGTTGCGTAGTAGTTGGTGGGAAACAACAACCAGACATCAACAACGTGACCATTAGGAGAATTTTGAGGGAGAAAATGGGCCTCCTAAAGAAATTATAAAATAATAGTGGAAATAATAAAATAAGATTAGATTGAATCATCAAAGTTTAGAGGAAAAAAATGAAAAAATATTTTTTCAACTCATATTTTCAACTTATCTCCCTATGGGGTTACTCAAATTTTGAGCAAAAATGCTCATTGGATGCAGAATTTGATTCCTCATCCAAGGAGTACCCATGTTGCACACTTTTGATGAACCCTACCACATGAAAAATGAAAAATACATAAAAATGTGACTACAATCATGTTTTTCATGTATTTCTCATTTTTTGTGTAGCAGGGTCCATTGAAAGTATGCAACATGGGTACTCCTTGGATGAAGAATTATTGTTTGCAATGAGTACTCTTGCTCTAAATTTGAGTAAAACCTTAGGGATATAAGTTGAAAATAAAAGCTCAAAAAGTAGTTTTATTATTTTATTATTTTTTAATATTTTTTCTTTTTTACTTCGAAAATGGCGAATCATCCCCCATGGTTGACATCATCATATTGAATCCTATTAGTTCTTATAAATTTTATTTTGGTTATACATTTTCTTAGGAGGCCCATTTTATACCTCAAAATTCCCCTAATGCAAGAGATGATGCAAAGAGAGGGTGTTGCTACAAAGGGCAACAACACTAGAACACATTCCTCACTAAGAGGCAGTGTTAGTTTTTGTAGCATCAGATGTGTTATAGCCTTGAAATTTTGTGGAGAGGCTAGAATGCATGATATATCCAAAACATAGAAATCGTTTCTAGAAATTCTTCCTAGAAATGACTTAATTAGATTATTAGTTAGTTTTTAAATATTTCCTAAGTCTAAACTTAGGGAATATGACTAATTAATCAGAGTTAATTAAGTTTATATGCGAATGTTATAGAAACTCACACGGATCGACTTCAAGTTAATCCTAGCCATCGATTAAGATATAATCTTGGCCATTGAAGTCTCAAAAGAGGATTATAAGAAGAAATCGATGCGGCTTGGAGAATTAATTTGAGAAGTTCAATTTCATGAGCAAATCAATTTCCAGAGTAGTAGCAGTCAGTTTCTAGAGAGAGAGTAAGTGATATCGAAGTAGTGAGAGAGTGGTAGGGACAGTGAAGCTGAAGGAAGGATTCTAGTTCTAGTGAGTGAATTTGTAGAGAGGCAAGTAAGCCATAGTGAGGTTGACACAGAGTAGCACAATATCCTCTAGAGGCAATTTCAAATCTGCTAGGGAAATGCAGAGTTTCAGTGCCAGAAGCCAGGTAGAGGTTTTAGAGGCCACGAGAGACATTTTCCTAGACAACAATAGACTAGATATCTTGATGGGAGTTTGATTTGAGCTAAGTGCAAAAGTGACTGCGCTAAGGTGACACAGTAGTTGCATAAAGCCAGTTTGGATGACTCAACTTGAGATGAGGTCAGAGCCTGAATTTGCCTATGGAGTGAGGAGATTTCCTCATTAGATTTTTCTTGCCAGTCTTTCTCTGTAGAATTTCTAGTTTCAACATGTAGTTGTACTCACATTATTTCACTGCTACATAATAATAAAACCCTTAGCTGCTGTTACACGTTAAATTTTCGCCATGACACTTGATTAGTTTATGGATATTCTTACCATCTGTGAACATGTTGAAACCAACTCCCTTAGAAGTCAAACAACTCAATATATGTTGAAGTACATGAGAAATTTGGGTCAAATAGCTCTCACACCTTGTTAATTTCCACCTGCGCTGATTTCTCTAGCGTTTCCCACACATGTGCTAAAATTGACTCTGAGAATAGTGCAGAGCTGCACTTTGTTTGTAACTATAAACCCACGCAGGCGAATTCTAGAAAGTAAAAATAAAAAGTACATTCTAGAAACATAGTTGGTCGAATATTTCCCAACTAAAATCTTCAAGGTGATGACTATTCAATTATAACCCTCATAAGATGCATCTCCATCCCTTTTCTCATGGTAACCTAATCCCTCATTAAAGGAGGTTCATCTTCTACTTAGGGATCTCAAACTTCCCCCTCTTTGATCTATAAAATGACTAGAGGGTTGAGGGATGAAGGAGGTCAGAATTTAGATAATACAAACTTATTTTGTTAGTTTGAGATTAGAGAGCTTGTCATCTGACAAGGAGATTGAAAGCATTTGGGAGGGACCTCACAGCATTAAGGCTCCTCTTATTGTCTGAGTAATAGAAATGAGCACTTTCTCCCATTGATTTTGTCTTTTGTGAATGTTAAATAGTTTACAATTGTTTATTATGTTCATTAAGGAAAATTCAATCCCTAATTTCCTTGATCATTATTCTAAGTTGTTTGAATTATTATATCACATGTGCTTTTGATCCTTTTTGGTTTATGTTTGTAGGTGCTATCAAGAATTGAAGAGCAGCATCAAGTCACAATAAGGGATCTTCATCAGGCATTTCGTGAACCTAGTAAGAGGTCTATCCATTAGCTAGATTGCTTATAATTTGAACAAGTTTAACTTAGGGAAAGAGTTAGTTCATTTGTCTTGATTGTTTCTAGTTTCCATTTAGGATCTAGGAAGATCACTCTTTTCCGCAAGAGGGGTTGTCTGGTGTAACAAATTGGCGACCATACTGGGGAACGTCTCTGTTCTCGTCTTTTTCCTTAGCCTCGCTTTCCAATTTTTCTGATTTATCCATACCTGAGTCTTCATAAATTAATGGCCTTTTAGATCTGATTGGTTGATTCTTGAATTTTTTATTTTTTCTTTAGGTTTTCCTCCCTGCGTTGTTTCTGTTTGTACACAGAATGTAACTTTACACCAGTTTACCGTAGCAATTGAGTGCATGCGCTCTATTTTCTACTCGAAACTCATGCAGGCCTTGAATTTTTTTGAAAATTTCCTGCTAGCTTAAATCAAGACCTAAATTTGTCTTTCTGAAAGTGTCATTCTATTCGTTTGCATTGTGTGTTGTCTTTTCTAAACTCATTTGATTGTTTTGTTGATGATTTTTCTAAGATTAGGCCTTCTTGAAAGAATACCCTAGGGTTTTGTCTCGTTGATTTTCTGATTGATCAAAACAAGTTTGAATGTATTTTTGTAAGTGATCTTCTTATTTTTTTCTATCAAATATATTGGCTAAGCCTTAAATATTGCTTATTTTTAGTCAAAATCACTTTGAATTGAAAATTAGGGTTTTTGAAGACCTTGTGCTTTTGTGAAAGAATCATGGTTATCTTTGCTTGATAAAAGGAGTTTTTGCTTTCATCTTGGGAAAATTTTCACATTTGCAATGTTATTTTCATTGAATCAAAGCATTCATAGGAGAATAAGTCTTTTCTCCAACCTTCTTGATTGATTTCTGTATGCTTGAAAGTTTTGAGTGATTAGAAGAAATTAATGTTTTAGTTTATTTTGATAGTTAGGGAAATTTGAAAATTAGTTTGTTGACTGCGTTTTTCATTACAAAATAGTGAATTTGGTTGCTTTAAGAAAATTGGAAAAGTCATGAGTTGTTGCATTTTATTTCTCAAAATCAAAGAAAACTCTTTATTTTTTCTAAATAGAGTTTCATCAAAATTGAAAGTTGCTTTCGCATTTTAGAGTGCATTAAGATTTCGAGTCATGTCACAACATCATAAGATTCACCTTCATCACCCATTGAGTAAAAGAACAACTTAATAATACAACGTTAATTAAAATTTGCCTAGAATTTTATGTTTTTTAGGGCTCTTTTCACCTACAATAGCTTAAGTGTAGGGATTTGGAATATGAAAGGAAGTAAAATTTCCAAATGAACAATAGAATCTTGAGTTAGGGAGAGAAAATCCAATTATTTCCATTTTGTTCTGGGAAGCCCTTCTTAGACATGAGTTAATCAAGAGGTCATGTCAAATCTGGTGAAGTGATCCGACCCACTTCATTGGCCTAGATAAAGTGATTTACACATATTACAACGGCACCGAAAGGTACTTGGGGTCAATTGAAAGTAAACCTCCAATTGATCATGTGGAGGAGCCTTCAAGGGGATTGATCTTTTTACTCTTCCCTTGCATGTACGTCTAATCTATGACTGTTCCCTGAGGTAAACTTGTTTTATTTGGTGAACATAATGACTATAATTGTTGGAAATAATATTGAGAGGGGGGGGTGAATCAATATTATCAAACTCTTATCAATTTATACAAATATTTTCAGATCTGACAATTGAAACTTGCATATACCTTCCAAATTTATAATTTAATTTATTCTTCAGATGTTTGTCATTAATCTATATGTGAGAACCATATAATAATGAGCTGGAACACAAAATATATAGTCACACCAAGGAACACAATATGTAAGGTGGAAACCCAATGTGGGTGAAACCACCAGCTGTAATATGTCTATATCTTCTTTCAATTAGAAACTTCTCCTTACAATGATTTTGTACTGGTGCAGTCTTTACCAGTACGTAGGCTGCAACCTGCAGAGAGCTACAACCCTCTCTCATTTTCCAGCTTCTTTTGGAAGGGAGCTACAACCCCCTTAGCTCTTGTACTAGCTGAAATACTAGTACATAGGTGCTGACCTACAGAAGACTACTACCTTCTCTATCCTTCTAGGGACCTCGTTTCATCAATTTTCAAATTGGATCCAAAACATCATGTACATGTGCATCACCCAATCTCCTTTAAACAAATAACTTCTCAGAATGCAGTAACCAGAAAATAACACCAGTAACCAAACACCAATTTAAACCCAGTTTTTTGTAGAAACAGATAAAAGACAGCTAAAATATATTTCAAGAAAGGTTCGCAACTTCACCGAAGGAAACTTGCGGATATCCGCACTTTTTCCGTAACGAGTCTATGCAACTCTGCACCTACTTCTTATCTGGTTTTGTGCACCTCTGCACTGCGCCGTTGCCGCTCTCTTTAGTAGATCTGACTTATAATGCTCCGGTTTCTCCTTGATTCAGATTCAACTATGTCTCACCAACCGATTATCAGAAATTTAGATCTTGCTCTTCTTAATATTTTGAACACTTGTGATTAGCCAAATGATCTCCTTTCCTTTTTATAGGCTAGGCCTCACTCAAAACCATGGACCAAAACCATTGAGAAACAATACCACGGAGCCAATACTTGGGTTCAATTCTTTTGGACGCAATACCATGGACCAAAACCAAGATCAAAAACTGTCGGACTAATACCATGAACCAACCATAAGATTTCCCCATGTGTGTCGCTTTTCTCTGCATGAAAGTGTATGAACTTTTCCCTACATGAAAGTGCGTGAACTTTTCTCTGCATGAAAGTGCGTGACGTTTCTCTGCATGAAAGTGTGTGAACGTTTCTCTGCATGAAAGGAACTTTTTCTTTGCATGAAAGTGGTGAACTTTGCTGCACTATAATTTATCATCTGAGATGAGTGGGTTGCCATCAAGTACAACATATGTATCATAATGCCAAAAATCTCGCCCTTTGGACTTGATGGCAACAACAACCAATCACTCTCCCCTTTCGACATCAAGGGAAAAGGGGCGGACTACCATACTCCCCCTAAGTACCTGCGGAAAACACTGAACGAGCTCCCCCTTTGTATATGCTCTGTGTTGAAATGATGTCTGCAAAAAGATGTTCTTCAAGAAAGAACATGACTCCATACATTATAAGTAACCTTCCTATCATCAAGACTCATACATACATCCATCTCCTATCTAAGTGGGAATACACTAGATAGACAAAACTTATTCATCCTAGGCATAGTGGGGAAACCAAAATAGGCCGTTTCATGACCTTTATATGAAAAGAAGTAGATGACATAGAGACAAGAACAATCATCAGCAGAATCAACCTTCAGACAAGCACACATTGATCTACTCCACCAAAAAACTCTTGAGAAATCAAACCAAGGACTTCTAAGATAATGCCAACAATGCGTCATTAGAATAATATATGCTCCCCCTGAACTTGTGCCAGATGATCTCTGATAGATCCATTCGACCCCATAGACTGGCAAATGTACGTGTATCCACCTGCGTACAACAGACAAGGTTCAACATCAGGATGATGCATCAACAACCCCCAACTTCTATCTGAGGTATTCAAATGTCTCCCTGGGCAATGGTTTGGTGAGTATATCAGCAACTTTTTCCTTGGAGGAAACATACTCTAATTTGACCTTTTGTTCCAGCACTTGTTCCTAGAGAAAATGATACTTGATTGGTATGTGCTTGGTCTTTGAATGCATGACTGGGTTCTTTGAAATGCTGATTGCACTTGTATTATCACATAAGATGGAGATAGGTGGAGTACAAGTGAATTGAAATCCTGCAAAGTTTGCATCATCCAAAGGAGTTGTGTGCAACAAGATGCAACAACCACATATTCTGCTTCAGCTGAGATAAGCAATCAAACTTTGTTTCTTGCTGAACCAAGATACTAACGGAACCCATAACAATCACCACCACTAGTGCTTTTCTGTCAATCCACGCTTCCAGCCCAATCTGCATCTGTATAAGCATGAAGAGTGAGATCTGTATCTCAGGATACCATAGAACAAGTTTTGAGTTCCTTGAAGATACTTGAAAATTCTCTTTACTGCCTAAAGATGAGTTTCCTTTGGATTTGCCTGAAATCTTCCAACTATTCCCACTGCATGCATGATGTCTGGTCGGGTTCCTGTTAGATAGAGAAGAATACCAATCATAGATCTATAGGTTGGTTGATGCACTGCTGCCGAGTCATCATTTGCGTTGGGGCTGCATCCTGTCACCATCGGGGTACATACAGGTTTCAAATCCTCCATCCCATATTTCTTCAAGATCTGCTTGAGGTACTTGGTTTGAGATAAAAAAGATATCGCCTTCATTTTGTTGGATTTGTAAACCAAGAAAATATGTTAGCTCTCCAATCAAGGACATTTCAAATTCTTTTTGCATCACCAAGGCAAAATTTTGACTCATAGCTTCTTCATTGCTGCAAAATATGATATCATCAACATACACAACAAGTATTAGCATTTGTCATTTTCAATTTTTATATAAAGATTGCTATTTGCTGATCCTTTTGAAAAAACTTGTTGATGAAGGTATTTGTCTAGATGATAGTACCAAGCCCTTGGAGCCTGTTTAAGACCATAAAGAGCCTTCTTAAGTCTGCATACAAGTTTTGGATCATTTCCAAGAATGAATCCATCTGGTTGCTCAATGTACACCTCTTCTTCTAAGTCTCCATTCAGAAAGGCAAATTTCACATCCATTTGAAATACTTTGAATTTCTAAAAGCTAGAGAGAGCAAGGAACATTCTGATGGCCTCAAGTCTAGTAATGGGAGCAAAATTTTCTTCAAAGTCTATTCCTCCTTGTTGAGCATACCCTTTACAAACAAGTCTAGCCTTATTTCTAACAACTTCCCCATTTTCATTCAACTTGTTTTTGAATATCCATTTTGTCCTTATGACATTCTTATCTTTTGGTCTAGGAACCAACTCCCAAGTGTTGTTCTTTTCAATCTGCTCAAGTTAATCATCCATTTCCTTGACCCAACATTCATCTTTGCATACCTCTTTTACATTTTGTGGCTCAGTGGAGGAGAGTAATGCCAAATAGCTTGAAGCTTCTGCTATTGCTCTTCTTGTTTGTATACCAGCCTCTTTCTGCCCCAAAATCTGAGATTCTGGATGATTCTTCTAAACATACTTGGATGGAGTCTTTTCTTCTATCCTTATCTGTTCTTCTGGTGCCTCATTGGTCTCTTCTTCTTCATCATGAATCTGATTTGATGTAGATGGATAGTCCTCTTCATCTTCAAAATCTTCAGATCTTACCTGCCTCGGAGTGTTTTCATCTTCATCAACCACTACATCAATACTTTCAACGATTTTTCCAAGCCTTTTATTGTAACACTTCTATGCTTTGCTGTGGGGAGAGTAACCGAGAAGAATGCCTTCATCTGCTCTGGGTTCAAACTTGCCAAGATTTTCATCATTATTTTTGATGTAGCATTTACTCCCAAAAATTTTGAAATATTTTACCGAAGGAGTCTCACCATACCAGAGCTCATGAGTGTTGTTCACCTGGATGTTTGTTTTGTTGAGAATAACAACTGCAGCAAATGCGGCTTCACCCCAAAAAGTTGCGGGAGTTCCAGACTCATCAAGCGTAGCACGAGCCATTTGTTGAACCGTTCCGTTCATCCTTTCGACTACTCCATTTTGTTGAGAAGTCTTGGTTGTAGAGAATTCTATTCTTATTCCATGTTCTTCACAAAAATTGAAAAATTCATTTGAGGTAAACTCCCCACCTCTATCAGATCTGAGGCATTTAATTTTGTGATCTGATTCGTTTTCAACCAAAGCTTTGAATGATTTGAATTTTTCGAAGGCTTCATCTTTGTGCTTCATAAGTCCTATCCAGACCATCCTTGAATAGTCATCAATGAATAATATAAAGTATTCTTCTCCCCGAGGTGACCTTTTCCTAGATGGACCACATACATCAGTATGGACAAGCTCAAGTGGCCTGCTAGCTGATCCTTCTCAGGGAAGTTAGTTTTGGTTTGCTTACCAAACTGACATGACTTGCATATTGTATTGTCTGGAATTTTGATGTCTAGAAGACCACAAACTGCCTGGTATTTGCATGCTTTCCTTATTTGTGAGAAGCTTAGGTTCCCCAATCTCCGGTGCCATAGCCAGTGTTCATCATTCTTGCTTAGATAGCATTGATGTTGTCCTTCTTTGAATATATATAAATTATTTGGAGTTTTTATGCCTTTGATCACTATTTCTCCTGTATCAAGATCACGAACACTACATCCATTTGATCGAAATATTACCTCAGTTCCTTGATCGCACATCTGACTGACACTCAATAGATTATGCTTTAAGCCATCAACATACATAACATTTCCAGCTTTGACCTTTTCTTTCAACAGAACATAACCTTTACCTTTTATGAGCGCAGGGGTGTGATTTCCAAATGAGGCCTTCTTCTCCTTTTCTAAGGCACTATACGACTGAAGTTTTTCCTTATCACCCATCATATGTTTTGAACATCCACTGTCGATGTACCATTGATTTTCCTGCCCTTTCGCATATAAGGCTATACCACATCTTTCTGGTTGTAGTTCTTTCATTCTCCATGTTTTGGCACTTGAGGCTTGTTCCTTCTGAGTTGTTTTCTGAAACCTGCTCCTGCATTCAGAATCTTCATGACCAAAGTTGTTACAAATAGAACATTCAATTTCGTTTTCAAGAGCAGAAAAGTTATTGTAGGTTTCTTTCATGATCCCAGTCATACTTCTTTGTTTTTGAGCTTCTCTAGTCATGATTGTTTTATAGGCAACACATTGAGCTGCTTTGTGACCAAAGTTATGACAAGAGAAGCATTGGCCATTGAAGAAACTCCTGCGATTACAAATCTACCAACCAAACGAATGTAGTTTCTACTGTCATCCATTCTTGAGGTAGATTGAGAAGATTTTACTTGTGGCTGATTGTAGCTTCTATTCATCCTTAAGGTGGATTGCCCCTGATTTACCTGGTAGTCTTTGTTCATTCTTGAGGTAAATTGTCCCTGATTTACCTGGTGATATCCATTGGGCCTTTGTTCACTCTTCCTTGCTGCATCAAGATAACTTTTGGAGGTGGATGGTTTCTGTGCTTGAGATGTTTCTTCATTATATCCTAGACCTGTCTTGATTAGGGGAGAACGTTGCACATTGATAATCTCATCTAGAGTTTTAGATCCTTTAACAAATCTAAGATTAAGAGCTTTTGTTTTCTCAATCTCTTTTCTAAGTCCCACAATTTCACATTCTAACTTTCATGATGTTTTCCCTTTCAGCCAGTTGAAATTGCAGAGTATCAATATTCATATTTTTCTCTTCTAACAAATTTTGAGTTTTAGAAAATCTCTTTCATAAAGACCTCTTCATCTATAGCATCCATGAAATCATCATCTTCAAAAGCCATTAAAAGTCTATAATTATTACCTCGTTCATCTTCATCACTATTTGAGGGTCCATCATTGTCTTCATGAGTGTAGTAGCTTTTCTTACTTACATTATGTTTCTTGTTCCATCTAACAGGTTCCTTACCTTTGTCAAGCTTGTCTTTCTAAGGATACTTGGTAGCATAGTGACCAACTCTTCCACAAGCAAAGCATTTGAAGGGTAACTTACCTCTGAATCTTCTAGCACCCCATTGAAGGTTCTTGACAAAATTTGATTCTTCCTCTTCTTCTGACATATGTCCTGACTCATAGTAATCTCCTTTACCTGAGGCCTTGAAAGCGGCTTCTCTTCTGTCTAATGGTCCCCCTTTCCTCATTTCATAAGCAGTTAGAATTTCGTGTAGTTGTGACATGGTAATTTTCTGTAGATTCTCCATTTCTTCTATTGCAGAAACTTTTGATTCAAAATTAGAAGACAAAGATCTCAGAACCTTGTCAACCACAACAACCTCTTTTATTTCTTCACCCAAATTTTTCATACAATTAACAATCTCATCTATGCATAGGAAATAGTTAGCCACACTTTCATCATTGTACATTCTAAGATTTTCATACTGAATTCTGAGGGTTTAAAGTTTTGCTCGTCTTAACTGTTCATCTCCTTCATAGCTCAGAACGATCTTGTCCCATATTTATTTTGCGGTTTTATAATGCATAACCTTGACGAATTCTGATTGAGATAGACATCCTAATAGAGTATTGACAGCCTTTGCATTACTCCAAACTGCTTCTTCTCAGCCGAATCTGTAGGAGTTGCTGACGAAAAAGTGTACCCTGTATCTATGATATCCCAGACTTCTGTACTAAGAGATTGAAGATAGGCAGTGACTCTTACCTTCCAATAGACAAAATTGGTCCCATCAAAAATTGGTGGCCTGATTGATGCTTCTCTCTCGTATTTGCTCATGATGATAGATCTTCCTTCAAGTGATCAAGCTTGTTCTAAAGGACCCGCTCTGATACCAATTGTTGGAAATAATACTGAGAGGGGGGGTGAATCAGTATTATCAAATTCTTATCAATTTAAACAAACATATACATATCTGAAAATTTAAACTACATAAACCTTCAAAACTTATAATTTAAAATATTCTACAGATGTTGACATTAATCTGTACATCAGAACCATAGAATAATAACCAGGAACACAAAATAGACAGACACACCAAAGAACACAAGATATAAGATGGAAACCAAATGTGGATGAAAACCACCTGATGCAATATGTCTCTATCTTTTCAATTAGAAACTTATTCTTAAAATGATTCTGTACTGGTGCAGTCCTTTACCAGTACACAGGCTGCAACCTGCAGAGAGCTACAACCCTCTCTCATTTTGCATCTTCTTCTGGAAGGGAGCTACAACCCCCTTAGCTCTTGTACTAGATGAAATACTAGTACGTAGGTGCTGACCTACAGAAGGCTACTACCTTCTCTTTCCTTCCAGGGACCACATTTCATCAATTTTCAAACTAGATCCAAAACATCAAGTACATGTGCATCACGCAATCTCATTTAAACAAATAACTTCTGAGAATGCAGTAACCAGAAAATAACACCAGTAACCAGACACCAATTTAAACACAGATCTCTGCAGAAACAGGTAAAAGACATCGAAAATATATTTCAAGAAAGGTCCACCACTTTACTTAAGGAAACCTGTAGATATCCGCACTTCTTCCGTGACGAGTCTACGCAACTCCGCACCTTCTTCTTCTCTGGTTCTGCGCACCTCCGGATTTAGACAGTTTATCAGTTCTCAAACATACCCCAGACTGTCGAAATCACAGATCTGTTCATGCGTCAAAGGGGTCCCAACTCTTCAGTAGATCTGACTTATAATGCTCCGGTTTCTCCTTGATTCAGATTCAACTATGTCTCACCAACTGATTATCAGAAATTCAGATCTTGCTCTTCTTAAGATTTT
>APFE030782965.1:0-10148 GCA_000404065.3 Pinus taeda
CCTCTTTCCATAGAGGAAGTGGGCCTTGCCATACTGCTATAAGCTTATCCCACGTAAAAAAACCTTTACTATGGAAGAAGATTAGAAGCCTATCGGGAATGGTTATACTCTCTCACCCGCACATGATGGGGTCTATTCCAATGGGGATTCTGCTGCCAGTTTGTAAGCTCCATTTTAGATTCTTTAGAAAATACTGTTCGATTTTGCGAAAACTGAGCCATATAGTTGACCCATACTTGGCTCCGATCCTTCCTAATATGAGCCAATATTCCATGTCTTTGCCTTTCATATATTTCTTTTTTATTGTAATGCTCCAAGGCCCTTCCCCGTATATTCGTCTCCACAGTGATTTGCGCAAGAGTGCTTTCCCAAAGGCCCGCAAGTCCAATAATCCCCATCCAGCTGAATTCTTCGGCATAGAGATCTTTTCCATTTTAGTAAGATGATATTTTCCCTGTTCCGATTTGCTGCCCCATATAAAATTTGTAGTAATCTTGTTCATTTTCTGGATGATAATTGCAGGGAGAAAAAAAATGTGTGCCCAATATATAGCAAGTTGTGTTAATACTGCTTGTGTTAGAACAATTCTTCCTGCCAATGATAGACACTTGTATTCCCAAGCAGATATCTTTTTATAGTATCTATCAATTAGCCATTTCCAGTCCATTTTAGAGTAACCCTTGGCCTTTAGCTGAAAACCCAAATATTTTAATCCGTCCTTGATTGACCTTATCTCTACCCCAAACAACACAGAAATCCATTCCACTGTTTCCATATTGACGTCATTGTGGAAGAGTATGGATTTATACTTGTTTATTTGTAATCCAGTAGTGCTTTGAAACCTATTTAGAATGTCATTGAGACACATCCACGAGACCCTGCACAACATTGCAAAATTGAGCACATCGTCGACAAATAAATTGTGCGAGATGTAGTTGTTCCTGCAAATTTTCACAGGCCTGCACCTATTTTCAGAAACTACCTTATTAATATGAAGGCTTAGAGAGTTCATTGCCAGGATAAACAACAGAGGAGAGAGGGGGCATCCTTGACGCAACCCTCTTTCTACAGGAAAAAAAGGAGAAGGGATCCCATTTATGATGACATCATAGTTCATGTTCTCTACACATGCCATGATCCAGCTTATGACATTAGATTTCAGGCCGATCTTAGCTAATAAACATCTAATGAACCCCCAATCTAAGCAATCAAATGCCTTTTGTAAATCAATTTTCAAAATGGCAGCTTCAAATTTATTTGAGAGCATAGTAAACATGCTTTCTTGAGTATTAGTGACGGCATCCAATATATTCCTTCCCTTTAAAAAAGCATGTTGATCCTTTGTTAGAGAGCTAGCTAAGGTTGCTTTGATCGTTTCAGCAATAATTTTTGTGATGATTTTGAAAGTTATATTGCATAAGGAAATTGACCTAAAATCTTGAAAGGAGTCCACTTCCAATTTCTTTGGGATAAGTGCTATCTGCGTGGAAGATGTAATCTGATGTATACTGCCTGAGATTCTTGTTGCTTCAACCATCCTCAGCAAATCTTGTTTGATGATATCAAAGAAGTGAATAAAGAATTCTATTGTCCAGCCATCCGGGCCTGGACATTCATCCTTCTTAAAAGCCTTCATAACTCCTAGAAGTTCTTCCTCTTTTACGGGCTGGAACAAGCATTCATTTTTTTCATCATCAAACATTTGTGGGACCAGATCAATACCCCATAAGATATCTTGAAAGCTGCATTCATCCCTTCTTTTATATTGGTTTTTAAAATGTCTCACAGCTTCCTTTGTGATTTCTTGTTGTGAGAAGAGTTAGCCCCCCTGACCATCACTTATTTTCCATATGGAGTTCCTCTCACGCCTGGAATTTGCATACTTGTGGAAAAATTTAGTGTTCCTGTCACCTTCCTTGAGCCAAATCGCCCTACTCTTTAGTCTCCATGAGGCTTCTTCCTACTTCATAAAATTTTGTTTTTTCCTTTCAAGCTCTTTCAGGGAACATCTCATGCTAAAAGGAAGTGAGTTGGCATCCAAATCCTTGGATATGCTGTCCAGTTCCTTCTGAATTTCTTGAAGGGCCAATCTGTCCGCCTGTCTTTTTTTAAATTTCCATTCTTTGACCACCTTTCTCATAGAGGACAACTTGTCTCTAAATGTCATAAACGGGGGTATCATGTCTTTTGCAGATAAGTCCTTCCATGTTTTTGTTATTACTTCATTGAAGTCTGGATCCTCTAAACATAATATGTTGAACTTAAATGGGTACCCATTCCTAAACCCCTTTTCCCTCCAGCTGAGATAAATCGGCCTATGGTAGGATATGAATACATTCCCAATGGATGAGTAAGGCATGCCCATTCTATCAATAATGATGACATGTACAATAAACCGATCTATCCTTTTTGCAATATACGCCTCTTCTATTCTTTCATTGTCCCATGTAGGCATCATTTTGGAAGGAATTATATCTACAAGATTCCTATGCAAGAGTTCATACTTAATGCGATCTGCGAGTGGGTCTCTCTTCCTGTAATTCCCCCATCGTTCCTCTGAGCTTAGAGTTATATTTAGATCGCCTGCAATCATTAATGAATCAATATCAAACATTTCTTAAGCAAATAATTTGTCCCAGAAAGGAGTCCTGTTCTTATAAGGGGCATATATATTCAAGATATTGATGGGACAGTCTTTTCCTCTGATAGATGCTGAGATGAGAATGCCCGCAAAGCATTTCTAAGCTTTAGCTCTGATCCAAAAAGGATCCCATAAAACCGCTAGCCCCCTCGAAAGACCCTTGGCTTCCGAGGCTACCGGATGCCATGAGGGAAACATCTTTCTAAAATAGGAGATGGACACATGTTTGCTATGCATGGTTTCTTGAATTAAAATAATTTTTGGCTGGGCTAAGTAGAATAGATTTTTAAGTGCCAAAAATTTTAGGTCTGCTCCCAGACCTCTTATATTCATAGATATGATGAAGGTCATTGGGGAGTTTTTTCAGCCACGCTTGCTCTAAGAGGCTAGATCTCTGACATGTCAATGGTGGGAACGTCAACAAGGGACAGGTTTCTCACACCTCTGTCCGCATCATTTGTCCTCCCCCTAACATGTCTACTACCTCCATTGAATTTCTTTCTCACTATTATATTTTTTATAGAATTCGGGCTAATGAGAGGAGGCGAAGGTTTATGCGGTTTATGGATGGTTAAGGGTTCCAACTCAAGAGATTTCTTTGTTAAAAGAAAATCTAAGTCGTTATCATACAAATTTGTTGGATATGAGACAGGGGAATTTAAAGGGGTGGCAGATACCATCGACTCTTTGCTTTTCGTGGATGGGAGAGAGTTCTTTTTGGGCGTCGGAGAAGATGAAGAAAATGAAGATGGTTTGGGATCCCATTGTAAAGTCCAGAAATGACTGGTTGATCGGTGGGGAAGGAGGAATTGCTTTTTCATCATTCAGTTCTGGGGGAGGCGTACAGGGGATAGATTGAAACTTTTTATCAGCATTGAAACCAATCCTAAAAGAAACTTCAGGCTTGGTTCCGTGGCCCTGAGAAAAATCTTGAGAGAAGTACTTAGGAGATTGATTGATTCTGTTTTCCAGATTATTAAAATCTTGCACAACATCAAGTTCCGTCGGAGACAAACTGGCTATAGGAGATGGCTTCTCCTTTTCAGAACACAGGGGAGAGTCCACCTGGAGATTTCCATGATACAATCTGATTTTTAGAGTCGGGCGCCAAGAGCAGTTTTTAATTAGGTGTCTTGTTCTGTGACAAGCAGAACATCTGAAGGGATGCCCCAAAAATCCAGTCTTTGTTTTATTTTTTAAGTCCCTCCAGGCAATCTCTATGTGGTCAGGAAACCCTCCCCTAAAGGCCTTTTCAATGAGAATCCATGCTATTCGCTTGTCTTTTTCCCCAAGACACCTTGGGTCAACATAGACAAATCTTCCAATGGAATTACCTATCTCAGTTAGAGTCTCCTTAGACCACATCTCCAGGGGAAGGTTTGGGAGCTTGACGCAAATCAAGTTATTCGAAGGGGTGTTTTTTAGAGGGTTGTACCCGATGTACCATCTGTAGAGAGCAAGGAAACTCCTTCTATAAACCCAAGGGTGCATCTGAATGGTTTCTACATCACTGGCGCTTAAAAAATGGAAGCAGTACCACCCCTTCATGAGATTTGAAACAATGGGAAGGTATCCAATCAATGGTTTCCACTGAACCTCAAGCCATTTTCTCATCGTGGCATCATCCATTTCTAGGAAGTGCCATCTGCCCACTAAGGCAAGTTCCTGAAGGCTTTCTATACACTCAGTCAAGTGGGCAGTGTCCAATTTTATTGCAGCAAGCGAAGGGGTAGTTTTGGCAGGATTCCGAGCTTTGTTGTAGTGGCTTGTGTGTTCACGCATAACCTTTTCCTTTTGTTGGAAATCCCTTTTCTTGTTGACCTCCCATAATGGTTGTTCTCTTTGTGACCGTTCCCTATCCTTGTCAGCAGCAGACATTGATGATTGGACAGCCACATCATCCAAAGTAGATTGCCATCCTCTAGATAACGTGGTGTCTCCCCGTTCCTTCTTGGCCTGTATTGCTTCCCGTATCATGGCTTCCGTGGCCGATGCATCTAACCCACCCTCCATGCGCCTCCAAAATCTTCGCCCTAGCTTAACTATAGTATCTATTGTCCTAAATAGATTTCCGAATCGATACTTTATGTCAGAAATAAATAAGAAACTGGCCGATCTCTGAATATAAAACTTGGATGAGGTAATGCCAAATGAGGGAATTAAAACTATTCTGAAAATGGACCTGACGACAGGAAGACTCAGGAAGGATTTTCTTACTTTTCAGGAGGGGCACAGATCTAGAAATAGCCAACCGTCCAAGGATAATAAGTAAGGGTTAGATTCCAAATTGGGTGTTTGTACCAGAAATAAATAATCAACTGACCAAGCTCTGAACATGAGACCCAGATGAGGTAATGCCAAAAGAGGGAATTTAAGACTCTTCTGACAGAGGAGCTAGTGCTAGGAGAACACAGGACTGATGGTCTTACTTTTCAAGAGGGGCTCGGAAACAGATATAGCCAGCTGTCCAGGGATATTAACTAAGGATTACTGCATCAATTAGACGTGATGACAGAAGAGGGATAAGCCTAAATTCTTTAATCGCACAGGTATGGGACACGTCATCTTTGGTACATATCCCTTATCCCTATGAGATGCCGGTTTTGGACTTTTAAATCCCGATCTTGTGAAATTGGTTTTCCAGCCCTGAAAACCAGGGATACTGTTTTGGTGGAGGAAAGTTCAGTAGCAAGCTCATGAGCTTTGGCAAAACACAGTCCCTATCAAGTATTCAACCAAGGCTTGCAGAGATAAATTTCAGCTCCTTGCGTGTTTTTAACTGGACGATGAATCTTGGCAGACTATGCAACAACAATAAATTTCAAAAATACACCACCAGTCTCCTATTTTAATTCGAAAATCTAAACAGGGCTTATAAATCACTACAAACTTCTTCAATTTGTGTATAATTACCGAAAACATGCTGAATAAAACCAAACCCTGAACCGAGTAGCTTAAAACATGCTGAATAAAACTAGACCCTGAACAGAGATCTTAAGAATGGCTGAAATATAATTCAGACTCTCTTTCCATTTTTATATTTTTAAAGCATCCAAACAGAGAAAACTTCAGAATAACAAAATCACTGTGACTTTGCAACTCAATAATTCATACGTAAAACTACATCCCAGAAGCTAAAAAGAGGCAGAACAATTTGTAAAAAAGAGTCTGACCTTTCAACGGGCGCATGTCGAGGGGAGAGCATCTTTAATCCTCCATCAAGACCGAAACCAGCGTATTTGGGCCAGAGTAGAAACACAGGAGATGAGGGAATAAGGGTGAAAAAAACTGCCAGCTCGTGAAAGGAAAACTAGCCAACTTTTCTCGCCTACCTCAGAAACTGGTTTTATAGTAGCTTCAATGGACGCAAGGTTAGTGAAAAACAGAGTGAGCGTGTCAGGCTATGGAATAGCATGAAAGGTTATAGAATCAGCTGCTGACAGGTGGCTATGGAGCGAAGCACGTTGAGTAGCGGACATGCATGGTCGTTTAGTAAAACAACTTTCTACCGGGGTAACGGCGTGGCGGTGAAAAACACAAGCAAGACATGCCCTGGTTCCTTTACATACCTGCTTTGCATTGATAGTCTATGAATCTGTAAGAAGCATGGCTGTGACGACCTGGTTGGTTGCTTTCGGCTCGCATCTCCGCTCGGCACCCTACAATGCTAAACATTGCCACTATATAATGTTGACAATGAGGAATGTTGTAATGTATGAAAATTTTGGCATAATATTAAAACTAGCAAAAGTATTAACAAGGAAGTATTATTGTTAGCAAAATAATTAATGTCGACATTGTATTTAATCTGGAACAATATGTTGGTAATCCGTTGACACAATATCAGTTGGCAATGCGTTGGCACAATATCTGCAATGGCAATATATCAATATACATTGGCAATATACGTTAGCAATTTTCATGTGGGCATAATATTGATATATTAATGTTAACACAATATTGATATATTATGTTTTTCTTCCCATTATGGAGGTGTTTGTGCACAAAGAAATTGTACAAGTCTCTTATTCGTTGATGGGAAATTTTTCTGCTATTATTAATTAGTGAACTACTCTTCCTGACCTTGCAACATTCAATAACTTTAAAATTGATTTCGATTGAATGAAAAATTTCTGTCACTTCCTTTTCTATACGGTGTTTGTATTCCCTAAGCATTTCACGAGCATGACCATTTCCGCCACCTCAACCTATGCATTCCATGCATAATAAAAGATTTAGATGGAAATAATTAAAATAAACCTTTATTAGAAGATTTAACTAGAAATCATTCAAGGAAACTTAAGTGGCAGGCCCAACGTTTTCTTCATTGTAGACATATGTGAGCACGTAGCATCATAGTTAGGACACAGAACCCTAAAATATATTCCCCTGTATTCCAAAAATTATTAACATTGCCCCATAAAAGTATTAACGCTGCTCCAACAAAAATAAGAATGCCAACGCCATAGTGTATCCCTTAGCCAATTACATATGAAAGCTTCTCCAACAGGTAATATAATGCACCAAATGGCAATATCTATCCAATGTACAATGGCAATGGAAATGCGAACAACATATAGTACGCTTCAATGGAAATGGTATTAAGCTGCTCCAGATGACACTGTTGGTCCCAGATGCACAGCTTAATCAAATAACACACAGCAGAATAAATCAAGCACATAAAACACAAGAGTTTAACGTGGTTCACCCAACCAATCTGGGCTACGTCCACACAACATAGGCATCGGCAATTTATTAATTAAAACAGGAGATTACATCAAGAGATCCTCACAAAACTCTCACACACTCTTAGCCAACCTCCGAATGATTGCCTGTTATATAACATAGAGAATCTAACAGCCTCATTAACTCACTCATATCAAATATAGGAGGCATTAACCCCCCCCAACAAACTGGAGTTAATCTAGGAACTGAATTTCTATTGTTGTCACCTTCAGAGATTTTTGCCTATTTCATTCCAAACAGAAAATCTCAACAATCTCCACCTTGACAACAATTAGTCTGATGCCTTGTTATTATTATTTTATCTTTTCTGCAAGCCAAGAGAAGCCAAACACCAACGTAGCTTCTCTAACAAAACTGGTTTCGTGAACATGTCTGCACAATTCTCCTTTGTATGCACCTTTTCCAAGAGAGACTCCCTTTCAGTGATAACCTGTCTTACAAAATGGTACTTGATCGGTATATGCTTTGATTTACTATGATAGGCCGGATTCTTAGCCAAATGTATTGCACTTTGACTGTCACAAAATAACTTGATGCTGTCCCGCAACCTACCAAATTCACCAAACGAACCTTTCAACCAAATCGCTTCTTTGAAGGCATGAGAAGCAACAATGTTCTGTAGCTTTGACATCCAGCTGATAGCTCCACCTGCAAGAGTAAAGACGTACCCTGAAGTTGACCTTCTCTTATCCAAGTCACCTGCAAAATCGAAATCTACATATCCGCAAACAAATTCACTACTCTTATTGTAAGTAATACAATAACTACTTGTGCCTCTCAAATACCGAAGCACCCATTTCACTGTTGACCAATGTTCTTTACCCAGATTTGCCATGTACCTGCTGACAACCCCAACTGCATGTGAAATATCTGGTCGAGTACAAACCATCACATACATTAAACACCCTATTACATTGGCATATGGAATTCAAGACATATAATCCTTTTCTTCATCTGTATTAGGACATAAACTCGAAGAAAGCTTAAAATGGGAAGCTAAAGGGACTGAAACAGGCTTCACATTATTCATACCAAATCTTAAAAGTATTTTCTCAATATACTTTTGTTGTGATAGCCACAACTTACCATTTCTCCTGTCTCTGAAAATCTCCATGCCCAAAATCTGTCTTGCTGCTCCTAGATCTTTCATATCAAATGTCCATGCCATATGAGCCTTGAACCTGTTGATTTCTTCTATGCTTTTGCTTGCTAAAAGCATATCATCAACATACAATACCAAGATAATGAATATGCCATTATTCAACTGTTTAAAATAAACACAATGATTGATCATATTCACTTCTAACATATTTCTGACTCAACATGAAAGAATCAAACTTCTTATACCACTGCCGAGGCGACTGCTTCAGGCCATATAATGACTTCTTGAGCCTGCAGACAAATTTCTCATTGCGATGCTAAACAAACCCTTCCGGTTGTTCCATATATATTTCCTCATCTAAATCACCATGTAGAAATGCAGTCTTAACATCTAATTGTTGCAACTCTAAATCAAGCAAAGCCACTAATGCTAACACAATTCTAATTGAAACAATTTTAACCACTGGGGAAAAAATCTCATGAAAGTCAATACCAACTTTCTGAGAAAACCCTTTTGCAACCAGTCGCGCTTTGTACCTGTCTTCCGTATCATTCACACCCCGTTTAAGCTTGAAGACCCATTTACACCCCACAGTTTTCCTGCCTTTCGGAAGCTCAACCAGATCCCATGTGCCGTTCTTACTCAAGGCCATCATTTCGTCCTTCATGGATGATTTCCACTTGTCACTTTTCGAACCTTCTATTGCTTCCTGATAGCACAGAGGTTCATTGTCATTAGCAGTAAATGCAACAGAAGTGACATAATCATCATACCTTCTCGGTGGCCGTTTGATTCTTGTCGACCTCCTTAAGGATGTTTCTGGCGCTTCCTCAATTGGCTGACTACCCTCTGTAGGAACTTCTTACCGATCAGTATCTGAGACCTGTTCATGATCTAAACCTGAACCCTATTCATATTCTGATTCTAAAACCTGTTCATGACTAGTATTTGAACTATGGTCATCATGACTATCATTAGAAATGCTATCAAACTGAATGTGCTAAAATTCAGATACATCATCCTGTTTCAATCTACTATCTACATTTAACTGTACAAGAGAGGATTCATTAAACTTTACATCTCTGTTGATGATGATTTTGCGGGTAGTAGGATCCCACAATCTATATCCCTTTGTTCCAACACCATACCCAACAAAGATATACCTTTTAGACTTTGGATCTAACTTAGTTCGCTGATTTTTAGGCACTAGAGCATATGCATCACAACCAAACACTCTGAGTTTAGAATAGTCACAAGGGTGTCCTTTCCATACCTCTTGCGGAATCTTGCAATCTATCGCCGTCGATGGAGATTGGTTTATCACATAACAAGCTGTTGCCACCGCTTCTGTCCACAACTCCTTTTGCAACCCGACGTTACTCAGCATACTCCTTGCTCTCTCTAGAAGAGTCCTGTTCATGCGTTCAGCAACTCCATTTTGCTGAGGAGTATAAGCCGTGGTCTTATGCCTCTCGATCCCTGCATCCTTGCAATAGCTGTCAAACTCCTTGGAAGTAAACTCACCACCATTGTCAGTTCGTAAACATTTTATTGTTCTACCAGTGTTGTTTTCTACCAATGCTCTAAACTGCTTGAAAACTGAAAAACATCAGACTTTCTTTTCAACATGTAGACCCAAACCTTCCTAGAAAAGTCATC